>BRXU01000081.1:0-105025 GCA_030267565.1 Pleodorina starrii | reverse complement strand
CAGGCTCTGGTTGAGCGTGCGCATCAGTTAGGCGTTATGAATTCAACTGATCGCACGGCCTTTTATAAGAAAATGAGTCGTCTCGGTTGGCGCACACAGGAGCCTGGCTCTGATTTATTGCCACAGGAGGAGCCTCAGCTTCTATCTATGGTGCAAAACCAACTTGAGAATGGTGGTCTTACACAGCACAGTCTGGAAAAACTGAGTGGTGTGCGTGCAAATCGCATTGACTCAGTCTTTAGGGAACGGCATCCCCGTCTTCGTGCTGTCTAGAGCCTAGCTAGACGCTGGACAAAGTATTAATACCTGGTGACGCATCAATCGATATGGGCCCCGGTGTGCACTCCGCATATCGGGGCCCTTATCCGCGAGTCACTAGGGGTGTTTTTACGAGTACTAGAACGCCCTGGTCAATTTAAGCGCGAAATTTAACCAATTTAGTGCCAAAGGCTTTTTCGTAAATGACACTGGTCAAATAAGTTTTGAGGAGGACAAATGGGCAAATCAGAGTACAAAGTCAGCGAACTTGTCGCCAAAATTGAGCGCGGCGAATTGCAGCTTCCGGAGATGCAACGCAAGTACGTGTGGACCTCTACCAAAGTTCGCGACCTGCTTGATTCGCTCTACCGCGGCTACCCCTCAGGCGTGATCCTGACATGGCAACCAGCGACTCGAGTAGAGACTCAGGATTTCGCGGTCGCTACTCGATCAGAGGCAAGCGGAACCCCGCTGTTGCTGTTGGACGGGCAGCAGCGGCTCACGTCCCTGTCAGCAGTGTTGCGGGGCGAACCGGTCCAAGTAAGAAGCAGGAAGCGGCCGGTAGAAATCCTCTTCAATCTTGATCACCCGGATGAACTCACTTTCATCACTGAGGTTGATGAATCGTCTGTTGACGACAACGGGTTCGAGGATACGGACGATGTCGAGGACGACCTTATCGCTCGGGCGAACCGACGGGCCTTCGTCGTCTCGAGTAACCAAGTTCTAGCACTGCAGAACTGGGTGCGGGTGACCGATGTTTTCACCAAGAACGACGGGGAGATTCTCCAGAACGCTGGCGTGAGCGGCTTCAACGACCCCATGTACGAGAGGTACTCCGCCCGGCTAAAGCAACTGCGTGCGATTGCGGAATACGAGTACCGGGTGGACATTCTCGAGCCTACAAAATCCTACGAGGAGGTCACGGAGATTTTCGTGCGTGTGAACTCCTTGGGTGCGAAGCTACGCAGCTCGGACCTCGCCTTGGCGCAGATTACAGCCAAGTGGAACGGATCGCTGGCATTGTTCACCGCGTACCAAACGGCGGTGGCCAAAGAGGGATTCGATCTCGACCTCGGGATCCATTTGCGTGCTCTGGTGGCCGTGATCACCGGCCAGTCCCGTTTCCTCACGGTCAGCTCTCTCACGAAGCAGAACCTTGAAGGTGGCTGGGGGCGCACAAAGCGTGCGATGCACTTTGCTATCAACTACGTCAAAAGCAACTTCCAGATCGACAGTCCCACGCTTTTGTCTTCGCCATTCCTGCTCGTCGCAGTGGCCTATTGGGGGCATCAACGAGACTTCCGTGTCAGCGAAGAGGACGCGGCAACCATGCGGAAGTGGTTCCTCGTCGCGAACGCCAAGGGGAGGTACTCCCACGGATCTAGTGAGTCACTTTTGGACCAAGATCTGGCCGCAATTCGAGCGGGCGGTGGCGGGCAACTCATCCAGCGATTAGTGCAGCAGGTCGGACGACTGGATTTCACCCCCGCCGACCTCCTGGGACGAACTTCGCGCAGTGGTGTCTTCAAAACTATGTTTTTGATGTTCAGGGCGGCCGGTGTGCGGGACTGGGCAACCAACCTTCAAATTAGTCCTAAGCATTCTGGTACTGCGGACAAAATCGAATTTCACCACATTTTCCCTAAGGCATACCTCAAGCAGTTTCGATCCGACCTCGATGCCCGCAAAGTTGACGACATTGTCAACCTCGCCTTTATCGGATCCAAGACAAATAAGGAAATCCGCGATAGGGCTCCGCGGGACTACGTCGGTGAGTACCCACCGGAACGGCTGGCAGCACAGCTGATCTGTTTCGACGATAACATTGACGTAGCGGACGAGTTCGATCTTTTCGTCGAACGGCGCCGGAAAGTCCTCGCACGACACCTCAACATGTTTCTTGACGTCGTCCCGGAGTAGGGCACTCCAGGCTCCTCATTGCTGGCGGGCTGAGGCCATGACTACAGTCAGTGTTGAAGAGCCCGAAAAGGTGAGCATGGAGTTCTGCTGCAACACACTGGAGCTGGCAACTATGTGTCGCGCTGAAGTGTACCCGAACGCCACAGGCGCCTCGCCGGCCGGGTCGGCAAGCTACTTACTGTGCACATGAGTGAAGATGGGTGACTAGAGGTCGTCGCTCACCGATCAGGTCTCCGTCCGGCCAGTGCGGTACGCACCTCGCGCTCCACGTACCGGACCGTCAGGGACCCAGCGTCGTTGTCGCTGACGACCACAGGCATCGCCGTCCAACCGCGGATGCTGCCCGGCACGGAGATGCCGAACAACTCCGCTCGTCCTAGGCTGGCGATGCAGCTCGTGCGGTCTTCGTAGGGGACGAAGACCATCTGATGGCGTTCCGGGTCGGTGAGTGGATCCAAGTTGTACCCGGGGATGATGCGCGCGACCGACTCTTCGATCTTCCGTTGGTACTGCTGCAAGTCGGCGCTGGCCATAGGCGGGTACTCGGCAACGCGACCGTGGCAGATCTTTTGCAGACTTCTTGCCACTTCCGTGTCCGTGAACCACTCGGACGCGGCGGCGTACCCACTGCCGAGGGCGATCTTCGCCGTGAGGCGGGCCCACAGACGGGGATCGAACTCGAGGGTGAAGGAGAACGTCTGCTCACCGAGTTGCTCCACCGTGGCACCGGCCATGGCCTCTTCGATCTGCTGCGGGGTCACGCCCATACGGGCTAGCTGGGCCCGCACCTGCTCGTCGCTCCCGCTCACCATGAGCTTGTCTCCGCGCTCCTGGACCGGTCTCTGCGACTCGAGTTGCGGTGAGCGTAGGTCGGAGGTCACCCTGCGCCCATCTGGCAGGGTTCCCCGTACCTGCTTGAGTTGCGTCCTGCATGGTGGTGTACGGGTAGCCCGGTGAGCGCGTCGTCATAGACGAGGGCGGTCACCGCGTGATCCTTCGAGTGAACCTTCCACAGCACTCTCGAAGAGGACCATCACGATGACCGCTCCTTCCAGTATCGACCCTGCTCAGTTCCTGCACGAGCACCTCGCTCAGGCCTCCCCGGATCTGCTGCGCGAGATGCTCACGACGTTCGTCAACACGCTGCTCTCGGCCGAGGCCGACACGGTGTGCGGGGCCGCCTACGGCGCCTCTTCCCCGGAGCGGGTGAATCAGCGCAACGGCTACCGCCACCGCGACTTCGACACCCGCGCCGGCACCCTCGACGTGGCGATCCCCAAGCTGCGCACCGGCACCTACTTCCCCGAGTGGCTCTTGGAACGGCGTCGCCGAGCCGAGTCCGCCCTGACTTCCGTGGTGGCCACCTGCTACCTGCTGGGGGTCTCGACCCGTCGGATGGACAAGCTGGTGCAGTCGTTGGGCATCACCGGGCTGTCGCGGTCGCAGGTATCGACCATGGCCACCGATCTCGACGAGCACGTGGAGTCCTTCCGCACCCGCCCGCTAGATGCCGGCCCGTACACGTTCGTGGCCGCCGACGCGCTGACGATGAAGGTCCGTGAGGGCGGGCGGGTGGTGAAGGTCGCGGTCATGGTCGCCACCGGCGTCAACGCCGACGGCCACCGCGAGATCCTCGGGGTACAGGCCGCCACGGCCGAGTCCGGGGCCGGGTGGCTCACGTTCTTCCGCGACCTCGTGGCCCGCGGCCTGGCCGGGGTGCGACTGGTGACTTCTGACGCCCACGCCGGGCTGGTGGAGGCCATCGGGGCGACCCTGCCCGGGGCGTCCTGGCAACGGTGCCGCACCCACTACGCGGCCAACCTCATGGCGACCACTCCGAAGAGCAGTTGGCCGGCGGTGAAGGCGATGCTGCACTCCGTCTACGACCAGCCCGACGCCGCCTCGGTGCAGGCGCAGTTCGACAAGCTCCTCGACACCACCCAGGCCCAGCTGCCGGCCGTGCACGCCCACCTCGACGAGGCCAGGACCGACATCTTGGCCTTCACCACTTTCCCGAAGGGACTGTGGCGCCAGATCTGGTCGAACAACCCCAATGAGCGGCTCAACCGCGAGATCCGCCGGCGCACCGACGTGGTCGGGATCTTCCCGGACCGGACCTCGTTGATCCGTCTGGTCGGGGCCGTGCTGGCCGAGCAGCACGACGAGTGGGCCGAAGGCCGGCGCTATTTGGGCCTGGACGTGCTCGCCAAGTCCCGCCTGAACCTCGTCACCACCACCGCCGAACAGGAGGACACCACCGCCCCCGGCGCCCTCAGCGCCTGACCCCACCAGGATCACGCCGATCCTGTACACAACAAGGGACTTGACCACTCGAGCTCGCGACCCTCGGATGGGTGTACTGGCACAACACCACACGCCTTCACGGATACATCGGCGACCTACCACCCGCCGAGTTCGAGAACGCGTTCTATGCTGCACAAACCGACCATCAACAGCTGGTCGGAATCAAATAGGGCGAGTCTCCATCAAACCCAGGGCGATTCAATCCCCTCACCGTGCGGTGATCAGGAAAACGTCTACCCCGATTACCATCCGAGGTCGGGATGAACGGCTCGGCCAGTTTCTAACCGGCATCCGAAAGCACCCGCATCCGCGACATGCTGTCTAAAATCGCGCGTCACCCCCCCCCCCCCCCCCACGCGATGGGGAGACACGCTCTAGCTCTGAGCCTCGCCGAGGCGCGCTTCGGGCGTGAGCTCGGCGCGGAGACCGCCGCCGGTCGCAGCCCCGGCAAGAGCGCGACCCAGCGCAGGTGCCTGCTTGAACAGATTGTGACCGGCCACAAAAAAGACAGAGCCTGCCTCCCACACGGCCACGCCGTCCTCACTCCACGGGAGGTCGGTCACCCAGCAATGAAGGAAGTCGCGCGGCTCTGGGTGGAGACCGGGCAGCGCCCGTGTCACGTATTCGCGTGCGCGTTCGTCCAGCGATCGAATCGCCGCCGGGTCGATGAAAGCTCCGTCGTCGCGGACGCCGACGGTGTCGCTGAGTCCGACCGAATAGTTGCTGTTGCCCGGTAGCGGCGTCGCGTAGACGCCGACTTCGCCGAAGACGCCGCTGCTGTCCTGCAAGCACGCGACTCGTGCCGGGGCGGCGGCTTTCACGTCGAAGGTCAGCCGGACGTGTGCAGCAAGGCGAACCGGCAGTGACAGGCCGACGCTGCGTGCCAGGCGGGCGGTTTCGCGGCCGGCGCACACGACCACCTTGGAGTAGACAGCCCGGTCGGTGACGCTGCGCACCTCGACCGTCCCGTCGGCGCGGGGATCGATGGAGATGACCTCACCGGTGGTGACCGCATCTGAGAGGGTACCCGTGAGTGCCGTGATCGCGGCTCGGGTACGGATCGCGCCGCCCGACTCGTCGAGCACCGCTGGCCCCGAGTACCCAGCGAGCAGCGGCATCCGCTGGGCGACCTCGGCCGCGTCGATCTCGTGCGCTTCCACGCCGCCGACCTGGTTGAGCACCCGCAGCCGCGCCAGGGCGCTGTCTCCGATCGCCAGCACACCGTCTGATGAGACCAGCTCGACGTCGAAGTGTTCGGCCCACTCATCCCATATGCCGCGGCTTTCGCGCGCGAAAGCGACGAGTCGCGGGTCGTCGTGGGCATGCCGAAAGATCCGCGACTCGCCTGCGGACTGACCCGTCCCGGGCAGACCAGCCTCGTACAAACGCACCGACACGCCCTGCTCCCGCAGCGCGTATGCCGTCGACAGGCCGACGATCCCGCCCCCGATCACTGCTACCTCGGGTGAACGCGTGGTGGCAACGCCGTATTCAGTTCCTGTCATCGCGGTTCCTCGATCTGTTAGTGATGAGCGATAGGCCGCAAGAGAAGGGGCTGCTGTCACGACGTCAGCGGGCTGTGTAAGCCCGAAGTCACCGCGCGCAGCCACCCCTCCTCTCTGGGCCAGTGCTCCCGTTCTGTGGTGTCAGGCGGGGAGTTTGGAGCCCAGTACGTCGAGCTTCTCGATCGTCGGTTCGGAGAACAACGTGCCGGTCTGCTCGCCGAGAGCTACCGCAACAGGGCCGGACAGGTGGGCGTCGCGTCCGGCGTCATCGGGGAACACGTCGAAGATCCCGAACGAGGTCGGCCCGAGGCGGAACGCGAACCACGCGGTGGTCGCCTGCTCGTCCTCAACAAGCGCACGGCCGCTGTCAAGGAACTCCTTCACGTCGTCCTCCTTCCCGGGCAACGCGTCAAACCTGACCAGCAATCCCTTGGTCACACTCATGACTTCTCCTCTTCCTTTGTCGGGGTGCCCGCGAGTTGGGACACGATCGCCTCGGAGAACGCCGGCAGGTCCTCCGGCGAGCGGCTGGTGATGAGATTCTTGTCGACCACAACGTCCTGGTCGACGACGTCGGCGCCGGCGTTGCGCAGGTCGGTGCGAATGCTCGGAAACGACGTCAGGGTGCGACCGGCGGCCACGCCAGCCTCGATCAACGTCCACGGCCCGTGACAGATCGCCGCCACTGGCTTGCCGCTCTCGACGAAGTCGCGGACGAAGGAAACGGCGTCCTTGTCGACCCGGAGCTGGTCGGGGTTCACCGTGCCGCCGGGAAGCAGCAGTGCGTCGTAGTCGCCCACCGAGGCGTCGGCGACCAACCCGTCGACGGTGAACGTGCCCGCTTCATCCAGGTCGTTCTTACGGGCCTTGATCTCGCCGTCGTGGATCGAGAGGACCTCGGTCTGAGCGCCGGCCCGTTCCAGTGCTTCGCGGGGTTGCTCGAGCTCAACGCGTTCGACTCCGTCGGCGGCGAGGATCGCGACCCTCTTGCCCTGAAGATCTGCTGCCATGTCAGTTCGCCCCCTTTCCGTTTGACATGCCGGGCTTGATGACGACCTTGGTCCAACCCTCGGACCTGGCGTCGAAGTTCCTGTAGGCGTCGGCAGCCTGATCCAGGGAGATCTCGTGGGAGACGATCCAGGACGGCTTCGCCTTGTCAGCCGCGATGAGGTCTCGCAGCCGGCGGTTGTACCGCTTGACCGGGGCCTGACCGTTGCCCATGGTCTGTCCCTTGAACCAATGTGTGCCGAAGTCGATGGCCACCTTGCCCTGCTTGGCCAATTCGCCCTTGGCCCCCGGGTCCTGGGGCACGAACACGCCGACGGTGCCGATCCCGCCGGTGAACCGGACCGAGTTGATGAGCATGTTCAAGGTGGCAGCCGGATCTTCGTTGCCCTCAGGATCGTGGGCCTGGTATCCGACGCACTCGCAGCCGCGGTCGGCTCCGAGCCCCATGGTCTCGTCCAGCACAGCCTGCACGGGGTCGACCTTGGAGTCGTCGATGGCAATCGCACCGATCTGCTCAGCCAGCGCGAGCCGGTCAGGGTGGCGATCTACCACCATCACCTTTGCGGCGCCCTTGATCGTCGCAGACAGGGCGGCCATCAGTCCCACGGGGCCGGCCCCGGCGATCACGACGCTGTCGCCCGGGATCACGCCGGCCATCTCGGTGGCGTGGTAGCCGGTGGGGAAGATGTCGGAGAGCATGACGTAGTCGTTCTCCTTGTCCTGCGCGTCTTCACCCAGGCGCAGCGCGTTGTGGTCGCCGAAGGGCACCCGGAGCAGTTCTGCCTGCCCGCCGCCGTACGGGCCCATTTCGGCGAAGCCGTAGGCCGCACCGGCGGCCGACGGGTCAGGTTGCGTCGTCAGGCAGTAGTTCGTGAGCCCGCGCTCGCAGTTCTTGCAGAACCCGCACGAGATGTTGAAGGGCAGCACGACCCGGTCGCCCACCTTGACCTTCTCTACTCCCTTGCCGATCTCCACCACCTCTCCCATGTTCTCGTGACCGAACGTCCGGCCCTTTTCGAAGGAGGTCCGCCCCTCGTACATGTGCAGGTCCGAGCCGCAGATGTTGGTCGTTGTCACCCTGACCAGCACATCGGTGGGCCGCTCGATCTTCGCGTCCGGAACATCCGTGACTGCGACATCGTGCGGTCCCTGATAGACCACAGCCTTCATGGTGAATCTCCAATCGTTGTGTGATGGTCTGACTTTCGAGACGGTACACCCTCCACCCACAACGAACGAGGGGGTCGTAGGTAAATCAGGCCTAACCCGGGGGCTAACCCGCACCGATCCCGAGCTCGTCCACCGCTGTCAGCACTGGCTCGAGGAGACCGACCAGCAACGCCTCAAAACCGCTTGACGCCAATAGGAGCATCCACTCAAAAGGACTTGACCCCTGCTTGCCACCGACCCCAACTGCAAGCCGCGCAAGATTCAGCAACTGGTCGTGCTTGAGCAGTGCGGCTTCAAGTGTGTGGCCCAAGGTGCTGTTGCACTGTCGGCAGGCGAGCACCGTCGCCGTAGCACCGAGGGCATCCATGAAGACGTGGTCCCGGGAGGCTGACTTTCCCACCAGGGGATCACCGCAGTACGGGCAGACAGGGGCGGCCATGGACTCATTGTTCCCCGCCTCTGCGCAGCTCCTGTGCTCCGACGTGGCATGGCGCGCAACGGAGGGCGTCAGCGGCGGGTGTTAGTGAGGAGAGCCTCGCGCTAAACCGGCGGCTCGTTGCTTGAGACACCCCAAGGGCCGGTCGGTTTCGGCGATGCCCCAGGGGGTAGCGGCAGATTAGTGACAACGTACAGATTCAGGATGTCGCTCCGATCGATGAACATAATCTGGCTGCGCTTGGCAGCATCGAGCACGTTGCCGATCCAGTTGCGAGCGGCCTTGGTGATCTCTCCGCCCGCCACGATGAAGGCGTGATCGACCAAGACCCGACGGTTGATCTCAGGGTCGAAGATCTCATGGGCCAGCATCATGAGTACTTGGTTGTGGATCTCGGCAATATTGGCGTTGCTGGCCTTGGTGACGCCTGATGCGTCGAGCTTCCCCTTTTTGACCTGGATGCCGAAATACAGGAGATGCTGGGTCGGCAAGGTATAGCGCATCCAGATGTCCTTGCCGTATTCCAAGGACTTGTCCTTATGTCCAGCCGCAGTGATGCGGTGGAACCCCAACTGGCGGAACAGCGGGAGCAGCACGTTCTCGATCAGTTCATCTTCACTGCACATGTCGAGGTAGGCAGCAAGGCTGTTTCGGCGCTGGATCTCGACAGCAGTGAGCGGGCGGTGAGGATTGGACTGCAACACTGTGACCGTGTTCGTGCCGATGTGGCGCAGATAGCAGTGGCGGTCATCGCCGTAAAAAGCTTCGAATCCTTCTCTTTCCAAGACCTCATTGAGCTGCTGGAGAGCATTGGGACGATCGGGCCCCTCGTTCATGGCGTCGCTGGGGCTCATCAGGTGATCGATGAGTCTACAAAATCCCTCAGGAGGGTGGGTCGGCCCGTCGTGGGGTTCGTTCAACATGCTGTCGAGAACGTCTGCGACCCACCGGTGCCGTGTCGAGCCGTCGTGCACCCAATCCGTGTCAAGCTCTTGGAAGAACTCAGTGATGTAGCTGCTGGATCGGTACGGGAAGTACCTTGTCTCTCCTGCGGAGGAACCCAGGTTTCCGCAGATCAGATCAGCCAGTGCCTCAAAGTTACGACGTCTGAACCTCACTGTGGCCTCCGCCGAGGCGCAAACCATTTAGGCGATCGAGCAGATCCGCAGGTTGCAATCTCTAACATGTTCTCCATCCAACTATGAATGCAATGGTCTCCCAATAGGGCCATGAGCGTATTTATATGGCGACCGTAAAGCTAACTACCTAGACGGATTTTAATCAATAGATCAGGAAATCCAGTCAGTCAGCCCATCAGACCCTGTACTGCTTCGTCTAGCTTCTGACCTTGAGTCGACTTTGCTAGATACGCGCGGATGTTTTTGCGGATGGTCACAAAGTACTTGGAGGCGAACTCAAGCTGTGCGATTTCCTGCGTCAGATCCTCCGCGAGGCTGGCGATCAGCAGGTGCTGGTCGTCGTCGATATTGAATTGGGGGATGGGCAACTTCCAAACGCTCTTGTCGATATGGCGTTCGTCCTTGCCGTAGGACATCAATGGTCGAACGAGTTCGGTCAGGCTGGGGCTGTTGAGGATGCCGACGAGGTAATTGGCCTCGGATCGGGAGGAGACCGCGGCCCAGTAGAGTGTGTGGTCGATCACCACGCGCTGGTCGGTGAGCACTGCAGCGCACAGGTGCATACCCGATTTGGAGTACACGACCCTGAGCGGAGGAATAGGCGTCTGCTGCCTTAGAGTCCTCATGTGATCGATCCGTTGTAGCAATGTCATTGGTCCGTTCTGATGCTCCCGCCATAGGTCGTCGGCTCGTCGCATCCAGTCAGCTAGTCCGGACCAGCGATCGATTTGAGGCTCCGAGGGATCGAGGACGTTGCCCCTGGTTGTCATCGGCAGGACGAACTCGTCGGCGCCCAGGATGCGGAAGGGGGCAATGTGCTCGCCGAGGATCGCGGGCCAGATGAACTCGGACTCGACGATGCCGGTCAGTGGCGGAATGTTGACCCATGGGGCCTTTTCGGTTGAGCTGCGTTGGGACCGGACTGCTCGCCGGCCGTGCGGTACACCCAGAACCGACGTCGCATTCGGTTCCACCCGGAACAGCGCTCGAGGATAAAGCGTCGCCCCGTTGGCGAAACGGGGCGCGTACACGGACCGGTCGGCCTCGGATGTGATGGACACCGTTCCGGGCGTGCGAGTGAGCGTCTCCAGAGGCTCGCCGGCCAGGGCATGAGGGGCGGGGGCACGTCCTTCCCAGCGCAGTATTTGGCTGGGCATGGTGGTGGCCCAGCGGCTGCGGTGGCCGAAGACGACGGCGGAGCCGCGCGGGAACAGGTGGGGGCGGATTCGCCGCAGGTCCCAGCTGGGGGTAAAGGCGACGTTGACGTCGAGGAACTCGCCGTTGCGGAAGCCGGCCCAGTAGTCGCGGTCGATGACCGCGTTGGGGACGACGAAGGCGAAGGATCCGTCGCCGGTGAGGAAGCGTTCTACGGTGCGGGCGATGAACAGCCCGGCCAGGTCCTGGTGGGTGGCCGTTGATTCGTTGTGCCAGAAATACCGGGCCTTGGATAGACGCTTGAAGATCGCTTGCATGTCCTTGGACATGTGCCGGTAGGACAGCCACGGTGGGTTGCCCACCAGCACGTCCACTTGGTTGTCGTCGCGGGCGAGCCAGGTGGGGCGGGAGACGTTGCGGATGTAGTAAGACCAGATGTGGTTGCGCCCGGCCTCATGCAGTTGCTTCAGGCGCATGAAGTTCTCGTTGAGCGCCGCCACGTCGCCTGCTCCAATAGCCAGACGACGCAGGGTGCCCTCGCTCAGCTTGTTGGTACGGGTGTCCGCGGCCCGACCGGATTCAGTAACCAGGGTTTCGACGAGCTCATCGAAACGGGCGGCGTCATCGAGAAGGTGGTCGGGAAAGCGCAGCTCGGTGGGGAACAGCTGGTCGCCCTCATCGGTCTGGATGACCAGGTGCCCGACGCTGAGAAGGTCCTCGTGCTGGTCCCAGCCAATGCTGTCGCCCAAATACACCGGCACGGACAGCTCCCCGCGGTCTGGGGCGTTGAGGCGGTCCCGTCCCAACGCCAGCAGGTAGGTGACCCGGGCCAGGGCCACGGCCACCGGGTGCAGATCGATACCCATGACCTTCGAGGACACTTGGTGCATCGCCTCGGTCAGGCTCATCCCCGCTTCCTCTGCGGCGGACAGATAGCGGCGCACCGCGTAGAACAGGAAAGATCCAGAACCACAGGAAGGGTCCAGCACCCGCTGAGTCAGCGGATCAGTGACGGCTTCCTGGACCACCTCATAGGCGAGCCAGTCGGGGGTGTAGTACTCCCCCAGGGCCTTACGGGTGGTGGCGGGGATGACCGATTCGTACAGGACTTTCAGCACATCGTGCTCCACCGCGGACCAGTCGAAGCGGGCCAGCCGACGGGCCAGGGAAGTCACGAAGCCCTCACCCCCAGGCACCTCCAGCACCCAGTCGAAGAAGTCCCGGTCGACGACCCCGTACAGTCCGGCCTGGGCGAACTGGGAACCGGAGAGCAGGCTGGCCGGAGGCAACTGCGTGGCGTCCACCCCGAGCAGGAGGTGGGCAATGATCTCCGCGGAGTTCACCAGCAAGGTGTGCTCCAGGAACAACTCATCGTCGTCGGTGAACTGGGTACCCAAGGCC
Source organism: Pleodorina starrii (assembly GCA_030267565.1). NCBI lineage: Eukaryota > Viridiplantae > Chlorophyta > Chlorophyceae > Chlamydomonadales > Volvocaceae > Pleodorina > Pleodorina starrii. The sequence continues at coordinate 92,726 of BRXU01000081.1, read as the reverse complement.
GAATGCAGCAGTTTCGACCACAGCTGGCGCTTGAGCTGCACGGTCGGCAGGTGCTTGCTGTCACGGTAAAGGGACTGCAGGGTCGCGAAATCCAAGGCGTGGGAGGAACTGCCAGCCCCCAGACGCTGGGCGATCTCCTTCGGAGTGGGGCGCACCCCAGTCCTGGTGGCCAGGACCCCTTCCAGCCAGGACAGCAAGGCCGCCGCCCCAGCTGTGCCGACGGTGGCTGCGTGGCGGGTTGCTTCCCGCAGCACCCCGTCGACTTCGTGGAAGGCGATCCACTGTCGCCCATCCGTGAGCACCCCGACATACCGGGCGCCGACCTCCCGGGTGCGGGTGAGCACGTAGTCGGCCAGCTGCTCAGTGGCTGCGGCCATAACGGACTGGCTATCCAGGGACTTTTTCACCTCGATGACCGTGCACCCGACCTCGATGTCGATGCGCCGGCGCTGCCCCACCTGGGCTTCCAGCTCCACCTCGAGTTGCTCCTCCGCAAGACCCAGCTCAGGGTCCAGCAAGAACATTCGCACGTCCGATTGGATCGTCGCTTCGCTGCGAAAGGCCGGGGAACTGACGAGCCGCTCAAGGATGTCGAGTCGTGCCTGCTGAGTGAGAGTGGGGGGCATACCTAAGACGCTATCCCGCCCGCCCCGCCACGCCGTTCATCCACGAGCAAAGTGTTCTCGGCTTACATTGGCCCCACCGCCTCAGGCATGACGCGGCACTAGCATCCCGCTATGCCTTGGCAACCAGGAACGTACTGCCATGACAGGCGTAAGCCGAGGCAATAGCTGCATGACCCGCCCCGGGTGGCATTCATCTATCTTTTGCTGAATTTACCGGAACTTCCCATTGGCGCCCTGAGTTCCCCGCCTCTGAGGGGGGTGTGGGGTAGTTATTAACGGACCCATCAGCAGACACATCCTGATAGAGCCACTTCGTTCGCGCCCAAGACCCAACGCTCGAATTTATCGCTAGAGTGGACCGGTCAGTGAAGACGCTCACGGCAATCTCCGATCTCCATCTCGTCAACTCGTTTCAAAACCTGCGGGAGGTGGCTCGGTGCCAGCGTTCCCAACCGTGAGCGTATTTCGGCGAATAACATGAGGAAGCCAAGAGAAAGGTGTTGTGATGGCCCAGAGCGTAAAGATCATTCTGGAGGACGACCTCGAGGGCGGTCCTGCTGATCAGACCGTCCAGTTCGGTCTGGACGGCCGGCAGTACGAGATTGACCTGTCCACCGCGAATGCGGAGAAGCTGCGGGAGGCCCTGCGCCCCTTCGCCGCTTCCGGCCGGCGGGCCCAGGGCAAGTCCGCCCGGACCACCGGGCCCCGTTCCTCCACCGGGGGCAACCCGGAGACGGCGAAGATCCGGGCCTGGGCGAAGGAGAACGGTTATGAGGTCTCCGATCGCGGCCGCATTCACCAGTCCGTCAAAGACGCCTACTACGCCGCCCAGTAGACCCCCACTCCCCCACCGGACAGCAGTTCGTCTTCCGGGCGTTCCGTGACGGCGGGCCGGTGCTGGCCGGCCACCGCTGCGATACCGCAGCGAAGCTTCTCGGGGCAGTCCTCGAGCACGAGGGCCCTCACCGTGGCCCCTCCGCACGGTGAGCAGCCGGTGACGGGCTGACGACCCCTATCCGGCACGGTGCCGCCGGGACGCCCCGCGTCCAGCCTGGACAGCGCTGGTTGCCCCTTTGGCCCCCGATACCGACCCCTGCTGGGGGTTGGCCCTGGCTCCTTACGGCAGCTGCGCGGGCACCCGCGTCGTTCGAAGACCCATGGGACCACCCACCCCATCCCGCCGTCTGTCACCAGAAGAAGAGAACCCGGCCCACCATCACCGGTGAGCCGGGTTCCTTCCTCGCCGACCATGGGAAAGCCGCCCGCAGCCGCCCCCCTCCCCCACCGGGGGCCGGGTGTTATCGGTTGAGCTGTTGGGCGTAGGCGCGCACGGCGTTCTCGATCACCGCTCTGGCGGTGCCGTCGTGCTCGGTGAGCTCCTCGATCAGATCGGAGACGTCCTGGGTCACCCGTACACCCAGCTGGATCGTGGGTTCCCGGCGCGGCCGGCCCCGGCCGCGCTTAGGTGCAGCCGCCGGTGCCGCTTGCACCGGCGGGGACGACACCACCGGTGTCGCAGGCTGGGGTGAGGTAGCGCGTGGGGTGTGTAGTCGACCGGGTCGATGTGCTCATCCGGTGCCGGGCCGGGCCAGCGGCGGGCCAGCGAGGCGGGGCGCTCGGGCTTCTCACTCATCGCAGCACCTTCTTCGCGATCGCGGTGTAAGCCTCCAGCACGCGGGAGCCCTTGCGGTATTGGCCGTACCACTCCCCCGAAATCCGTACCTCTTGGACGATGGCCCGGTCCGGGATCAACGGCTCCAGGAACAACCCCGTGGCACGGAGCTCATCGAGGCTGGCCACCTCCGCCCGGCTCATGCGGGCACGAGCCTGCCTTCGCACAGGTGTATCTGCCGGCATTGAATGTTTTTGTGACACTTAGGCACTGTGACACTTAGGCACCGTGGCACTTAGGCACCGTGGCACTTAGGCACCGTGACACTTAGGCACCGTGACACTTAGGCACCGTGACTATTGACTGCGTGGGCGTCCTGGGCTGAGCACTCCGGGGCCAACGAACTCTTCCACGCCGTACTTGGTGTGCAGTTCATCGAGGGAGGTGGCGAGCAGTCCGGTGATCCAATCTGACCAGGAGATTCCGGGGCCAGCGTTGACGACGTAGGCCCTTTTCAGTTCGGTGAGCATTGGCTTCGGCACCGTCACGCGAAGGCGGTCACGTTGCTCAGCGTTCGTTGTACGCTGCGGCTGCGTTTCGGGTTGGTGTGCTGGCTCGGGAGTCGGAGCGGGCTTCTCCTGCTCCGGTGCCGTGGGGGCGATAGGGTCTGCGCCACTGCGGCGGCGACGGGAAGCCTTGGGCGCATGCTGGGTGGGCATCGTGGGATCTCCTAGGAGGTGAGGGTCCGGTAGTGACGGTCATAGAGTTCAACGATCGGCTTGGCGTCAGCGCCCATTTGGCTCAGGGATACTCCGGCTTGAATGGCTCGGCTGATGATGACGCGCTGGGGCACCGGAGGGTCTAGCAGTAGGTCCCCGAATTGTTCGGCCAAGGACAGCCGCCAGTGCCGGTCTTCGATGACGTTGGATCGCCACTTGTTGACCAGCACCGCGGAGAGCGTCACAGGCACTTGGTAGTGCTGTCGGACCCGGGCCACGCTTTCTTCGATTTCCACGAGAGCGTCGGCAGAGAAAAGGGTGGGCTCAGTGACGGCCAGGACGCGGTCTGCGGCTGCCAATGCAGCCAGGGTGAGGGCTCCAATATTGGGTGGGCAGTCGATGAGCACGACGTCATAGCCTGCGGCGACCTCGCTGGCCTGAATGGCATCGTGCAGCAGTTTCACTCTGGCGGGGGTACGCGGATTCTGGGTGAGGTCCCGCTCTACGGCGGCAAGATCCCGGTCCACGGTCGGAGCCAGGTCCAGCCCGGACCATGCGGTGGACACGATAACGTCGGCTAGTGGAGCGGGCCCCTCTTCGGTCAGCACGTCAGCGGTGATGGGCTGACCTTCGGGTATGTCCTGGTCATAAAGGGTGCGGGTGAGGTTGCCCTGGGGGTCTAGGTCGATAGCGAGGATTCGGGCGCCGGCGCGGCTGCCGGCGTGGGCAAGGTTGGCGGTGGTCGTTGTCTTACCGACCCCGCCCTTCTGTTGAGCTACTGCGATGGTGAGCGGAGGAGCCATGCCGGAGCCGCCTTTCTATTAGTGCTTCTGTGACACATAGGCATAATGCCTATGTGTCACTATCTCTACTACCTTATGTCATCGTGTCTTTATGTCACATAGGCACTGGCCTGTCGGAAAGTGTTTTTTGGGCCGTGCACATGGGGACACGGAGAAGCGGGCCCGGTCCACGGTGGTGCGGTCGGTGATGGGTGTTCAACTGACCGTGCGTAGCTCTGCCCAGTCGGTGGTGTAGCTGGGGGAAAGGTCAGCCTGACGGTTGCGCCACGGGGCGGGGGAGTGGGTGCCGAGCTGGCCCAGGGCAAGGGTGGCGCTGCCGAAGCGGCGGTTCACGGCGTCGATCAGCTCACCGAGGCGTGCTGGTTGTTCGACCACACCGGGCAGGAGAGGCACGGTACCCTCGGCGGCGAGGTCCAGGCAGAGGATGCCGGCGCGCATGTACTGCATCCCGTGCAGCAGCTTGGGCGTCAGGGCGGCCCGGGCGGCGGCCACCAGAGGAGCCGGCTCGTTGGTGGGCGCAGCCAGGCGCACGTGGGCGGAGACATTGTGAGGCGGTCCGGGTCGGTGCGGGGAGGTGCTGGCAAAGACGGTGAAGCGTCCGGTCACCTCCCCCTCCTTGCGCAGCCGGCGGGAGGCGCGCTGGGCGAACTCGGCCACAGCCTGTCCGACAATTTCTGGGTCCCAGATGGGGTCGGGGAAGGACCGGCTCACGAGAATCTGTTGCTTGCTGTCTACTTCCTCTTCGACAGGGATAGCTGAAAAGCCGTTGAGCTCCAGGACGGTGCGCATCTGCACGATGGAGAACTGGTGTCGGACAGCCACCGGGTCGGCATCGCGCAGCTGGGCGATGGTCTCGATGCCCAGGGCCTCCAGGCGCTTGGCCAGCCTGCCGGCCACCCCCCAGACCTCGGTGACCGGCAATGCTGTCATGAGCCGGTCCCAGTACCCCTCTGGGGCGGTCTCCCAGTGGACGACTCCGCCGGTGGCTGGGAGCTTCTTGGCGGTTTCCGTGACGATCTTGCAAAGGGTTTTGGTGGGTGCGATGCCGATGCTCACGGGCAGCCCGACATTGCGCGCCACGGTGGCGCACAGCCGACGGGCCCACCGCACCTGCTCGGCCGGGGTGCCGTCCGGGGGGAGGAGGAAGCATTCGTCGATGGAGTACACCTCCTGGCCCATCGCGTGGCGGGCCAGCAGCAACATCACCCGCTCCGACAGATCAGCGTAGAGCTGGTAGTTGGAGGAGCGTCTGATCAGCCCCCAGCGTTTGGCGTCGGCGGCCAGCTGGAACCAGGGATCACCCATCTTGATCCCCAGCGCCTTGGCCTCCGCGGAACGTGCGACCACACATCCGTCGTTGTTGGACAGCACCACCAGCGGCTTACCCGCCAGAGAGGGCTCGAACAGTGCCTCGCAGGAGGCGTAGAAATTATTGACGTCTACCAGGGCAATCACTGGTTACCACCTTGTTTGGCCCGGCTAGTGCAGTTTCCGGGAGTGGACATGGTGGATCGAGTACGTCACCACACCCCACACCTGGAGCTGGGTCATCGAGGGAATCGTGATGTCGGGATAGGCGGGGTTCTCGGCGTGGAGGACCACACCGTGGTCGTGGACGTGTAGGCGTTTGACGGTGAATTCGTCGTCGTAGACGGCGATCACCACATCACCGTGTTTGGGTGTGATGGATCGGTCCACGAGGATTTCGTCGCCGTGGTAGATCCCTGCTCCTTCCATGGAGTCTCCGGTGACCCGGAATGCGTAGGTGGAGGTGACGTCTCTGATCAGGACCTCGTTGAGGTCGATCCGGCCGTCGTCGAAGCTGTCCTGGGCAGGGGAGGGGAAGCCAGCCGGGACTCGGACCAGGACCGCAGAGACCAGCACAGGGCGGTCAATGGTGAGCGGAACTGGGTGTCTCATGGCATCACAGTAGAACATATATACGGATATGTAGGTGCAGGGACGTATTGTAGGGAACTTATTTACTATCCCTGAGCGGGGGGCAGGGGGGCCAGCCGCGGTGGTTTGGGGGGCTGGCCCTGGGGTAGACCAGATGAGGGGGAGGGAAGATGTCTCAGCAGGTGGAGCTTCGCCCAGGAGGCCCGGGGCGGCCGGAAGAATACCTGTTGCTTGCACAATTTCACCCTCGGGAACATGGACGGACACGGGAGCCGTGGCGTCTTTGAGCCAGTTCATGACGGTGCGTGCAGTTCGCCCAACGACAGTTGCAATGGCCTCGTAGGTGGCCCCGCCCGCGCGCAGCTGAGCGGCCTGGGCCCGTAGGCGCTGTGCTTGGGTGGTGCGGGCTTTGCGGGCGTGGGCCACGTTGTTTTTGGCGGCCGCCACCTTGGCGTCGGTGCGGGCTCGTCCGCCACGGCGGCCCATCTGGGACAGGTACTCGTGGGCTGCATCGGAGCTGCTGGTGCGGGTGGACCGGCCCTTGCCGGCGTTGACCTGACGGACAGCGGAGCGGGCCAGGCATTCCAGCTCAGCTACGGGCAGGGGCTCGCTTAGTTGGGCGTTGAGGGCCTGGGCGTGGGCGATGGAGGCGGCGTTGGTCGGAGCGTGGCCGCGCGTCTCCCACTGGTCCCACAGCCACCGGCGGGTGGTGCGGAAAAGGGCGTTGTTGCGGCCTACCGCGGTGGCGGTGTCGGTGACCGGCACCCGGGGGAGGCTTGCTTCTACGGCGAAGTCCGGGCCGGGGTTCCACGCTCCTGCTGCGGGCCCGTCCAGGGCTTCGTCGTGCAGTGGGTCGATCCACTCCGCCATGTGCGCTTTCAAGGCGCCTAACGGCCAGGGGGTCTTACGGGTGCCCCACCACACGCGGCCTGCTGGGCGGTCGGCGGCGGGGTTGCGCACCAGGTAGCGGGTGAAGCATGGGTCGCCGTCCACGAGATGGTCCAAAGAACGTTGCACCGCATTCGCGTAGCGGATCGGGTGCGGGCGGGCGCCCTCACCGCGGTAGACGGGCTCGATCGCCCAGCCGGCCTGGGCGTGACCGGTGTCCTCGTTCTCGATGATCCAGGTGGGCTGGGGCACCCCCGGGTGCATCAGGCACATCAGGGCGTCCTCGCGGTCCACATCGACCACCAGGAAGTTCAACCAGTCGGCAGGGTTCAGCTGGATGAACGCGAAATCGGCTGCTGGCCGGCCACGGTTGGGGAACGCCTGTGCCTTGGTTTGGCCGCAACGGAAGTGCTGGACGCGGTGATGGGTCAAAAACCGCCCCACCGGGGACGACGCATCAGAAATTCGGTCCGGCGTGGCCTGAACAGGGGACTGCACAGCCGCAAGCGCGTCAGGTAGACTAGGGGACACAACGGTCCCCTGTTAATGAGTTCATGGCTTGGTCTCATTCAGTTAGCTGTTGAACCAGCTGTCTCGGTCTGCAAACTTGTGACAGCTGGATGACTTAGACGGCCCGCCCACCACGGCGGGCCGTCAGTCATTTAAGGACTGATTGGCAATTGATCGTGCTGCTCTTCCCGATCGTCAATGGCGTTCGGCAGACCGCAATCGCGATCAATTAGTGCGGCAATGTAGTCCGCTTGAGTCATCCCCAGGACGATGGTGCGGTCGAAGAGACGACGGTGAACTTCCGGGGGCATCCGCATGCTGAACGGAACACGCCGTCCATACATCTTGGGCTGCTTGTACTCGGGCATAGCGTTAGCTTGCCACACGTCATGTACATGACGCACCCTTTCCGTGCGTGTCGTTGGGTGGGCAGCTCGATAAGGCCAGCATGGCGGGGAGGACGTCCCCTATGTCGGGGACAAAAAGCAGAGGGTTCAGTCGGTTTCCCATGCGCTTCCGCGTTGCTTTCCCCGCTGATCACGGCCAATGAATGGTCGGTGGCGCACATTGGGAAGCAGTCCTTTGCATACATATCATCGCTGTAGGCGCCCCAGGAAGGTCCGCCGGACGACAAGGCCAGTAGCGCCTCAGGGAGATGTGTCGGAGTGGTGTGCCGCGATAGGTCAGAGCGTGTTTTGGTTCAGCAGATACGCGGTCCAGATATCCAGCAGCTCACGGGTCCTGTCCATATCCAGCGTGTGAAGTGTGGGGCGGCCCCTCCCGGGTTGCGGAGTGGACGTGATAACCCCTTGGCCTCGAAGGAGCTCCAGGTGCGGTCCCACGGTCCCTGAGGGCAGGCCGAGACGGGTGATGAGGTCTGGGCCGAGGAGAGGGCCCTGCGCGAGCTCGTGAATGATCGCGAGGCGCACGGTGTTTCCCAGGGCCACAGCGGCCGCATGCACTGCGTCGCTCTGACCTCGGGGTTGGATCGGGGCTGGCATGCGTCCCATTCTCCACTGTCCTCTCACTTAAACGGATACAGCGTGATGACGCACGCCGCGAATAAAACGGGTTACACTTTTTATAGAGGATAACCCTGAATGATTGTTGATGGGACCGGAGGTTGGTGTGAGCGAAGAGTCCAAGGGCAGCGGTGGCCTGGTGGCCGCGGTGACCGTGGGTGCGCTCTTGCTGACGGCGGTGCCGGTGGTCGGTGTGGCGGGTCTTGCGGTGCTGACGCAGACCCAGGCTTCGGCCAATGGTTGCGCCCCGGCCGCGGTGGTATCCGGCGAAGAGTCAAAGGATGGGCTGATCAACGTTCCCAATGGTTGGGGCCCGTGGGTGGAGGCGGCCGCTGAGGAAGCGGGATTGCCGGTCAGTGTGGTCGCTGCCCAGCTCAAACAGGAGTCCAACTGGGATCCCAACGCTGGTAGCTCCGCCGGGGCGCAGGGGATCGCCCAGTTCATGCCTGATACCTGGGCCCGGTACGGCCAAGGTGGGGACGTCACCAATCCCGAGGATGCGATTCTGGCCTATGGGCGCTATATGGCTGCCCTGCGCGATGAGGTGAAGGACCTGGCCGGCGATGACGCGGACCAGCTGGTGCGCCTGATGCTGGCCGCTTACAACGCCGGCCCCGGTGCGGTGGCCCAGTACAAGGGGGTGCCGCCGTTCGCGGAGACCCAGAAGTACGTGACCACGATCCTCGACGGTGGGCAGGTGGAGTTCTCCGCTGACTGCGAGGTGCCCACCGGTGCCAAGGAATGGGACGGGGACCTGGGCGACGGGGAGTGGACCACACCCCTACCCGGGGGCAAGTTCACGTCCGGCTACGGGCGGCGCAACGTCCCGGGCCTGCCTGCTTGGGCGCAGGACCACGTGGGGGTGGATATTGCCACCCCCGGTACCGGCTCAGGTTCGGGGGGTCCGGTGATCGCGCCGACCGATCTGCGCATCACCGGGTTCAACAACGAGGACGGGTGCGTGATCGCCAAGGAGAACGGCGATGACCCCGATTTCGGGTTCGCCTTCTGCCACCTGAACTCCTATTCGGTGAAGAAGGGCCAGAAACTTTCCCGTGGGGACGTGATCGGCACCGAGGGCAACAAGGCCGGCCTGGGCGCGGTGGCCACGCACCTGCACTTCGAGATTTACGAGCCCTCCGCCCCGGACGTCGTTTTCCCCTACGAGGGCTACAACATCGACCCCGAACCGATCCTCAAAGAGAAGGGAGCGTGGCCGAGATGATCCGCCACCGTCACCATCTGAGTGCTGTCCTGGTCCTGTGCGCCCTGCCCCTGGTGGGTTGCGGGGCGGGCGCTGAGCAGACGTCCCAGCAGGCCACCACCTCTCCCACGAATGCGGCCGCTTCCAGCAGCACTGCCAGCACCCCTACTGTCCCGGCGACCCCGGCGGTGCCGGGGGATAGCACGTTCCCGGTGCCGGGGGACGCGGACCGCTCCGATGTGGAGTCCACCGCGCACACGGCCGCGCTGATGCTGCACTCCTGGGACACGGCCACCGACCGTACCGAGACGGCCGCGGCGATCCGCGCCAAGCCGCTGATGTCCGAGGAGTGGGCGGCCAATCAGATCGAGCCGCAGCGCAATTCCTCGCAGGGCGCCTGGTTGAAGCCCTCCGAGCACCGGGCCTACAGCGAGGCTCGGGCGGTGGCGGCGATCGGGGACGCGGCTCGGGACGTGGCACCGGATAAGGCGATTCGGGTCTACGAAGTGACCTGGAGCTGGATCAGCCGCGACGAGGAGCCGGCCCCGGGCACGGGGCGGCGGCAGGTGACTCTCTACCTGGAGAAGCACGACGGTGCGTGGGAGGTCGTGGGACACCAGCTGCGCGACATGGACCCCGCCGAGACAGGAGGGCAGTGATGAGTGGGGTGGTCCACCGGTGGCCGCTGATCGTGGTCACGATGACTTCCCACGAGGCTCTGGCGGTGTGTGGGGGCAAGCGGGCGGCAGTCGCCGTCGATGAGGTCGGGTCGGTGGCCCTGGCGGCTCGTGATGCCGCATTGGCGGTGTGCGAGGCCATGGGGAAACGGCGGTGCCGGGTCGAGGGGATCACTGACGACAACCAGGTGTACCAAATGGTCGTGGACGTGGATGAGGGCACCTTGGTGGAGCTGCACGAGGCCCCTGGCCCGCCCCCGGTTGCTGCTGGTGTGGCGAGGACCGGGAGCATGGCCGCGGCCGCCGGTGGGACCCGGCGGGGCCGGCGGTGGGACCCGCGCACGCTGACCAAGCGGCAGGCCGGTTACGCGCTGACCGGATTGTTCGTGCTGGCCGGGGTCGCGGTGCCGGTGGGCGCCCAGCTGCTCGGGGAGGACTCCAGCGCCGAGGTCGTGCTGCCGGCGCCGGGGCCCACCCAGCTGCCGGTGGCGCCCCCGGCGGGGTGGTCCACCTACGCGAAGTGGTCGGCCCCGGCCGAGGATCGGGTGCCCGTGCGCCAGGACGCCGCAGGGCGGCTGGTGATGGTCGAGGACCGCGATGTGGTCACCCGCCAAGCCGAGAGCGGTCGGGAGGTCAAGCGCGTGGCGGCCCCCTTCGAGCCGACCGGGCTGGCGGTGTGGACCGACAACGGTACGCCGCGGCTGGCCGTGTCCGGGAGTGGGGGCCGGTTGGCGGTGATGGACCAGGAGGGCGAGCAGTTCGCTGAGGTCCAGCTGCCCGAGCGCGCTGAGGTGGTGCTGGAAGGTGGGGAGCCGCTGATCGTCGGAGCAGATCAGACCGCCGGGGTGCTGGCGGGCAACAGCGTCCAGAAGCGGATTGTGCCTGCTGGGGCCGATGCGGTCGCCGCCGATGGTGGGGCCGTGATTGCTGCGGACCCCCAGACCGGCCGACTGTGGAAGATCACCGAGGAAAGCCCGGAGCTACCGGAGCCAGCCACCGTGAAAGCGCCCAAGGGCATGAAGGTGACGGCGTTCCCGGCTGGGCGAGGGTCGCTGGTGGCGGTCCAGTTCGCCGGGGAGAAGAGCACCGGTGAGTTCGCGCTCCTGGAGGTCACTGCCGGGGAGGGCGAGACGGAGGTGACGCAGTTGGTGTCCGAGGCGGTGAAGGGCTCCACCGGGACAGGACAGCCGCAATGGGACCCGGCCGGGGCGCTGGTGTCTCTGGGGCGGGTGTCGGTGGATTTCGAGGCCGTGACGGTGACGGTACTGCCGGAATCAGCCCAAGCCTCGGCCGGTCACCTGTGGGTGACCGGGACCGGCGATGAGACCAGTGCCCGGCTCTCCCGAGCGGGCACCGCCCTGGATGCCGGGGACCCCAAAGCCTCAGTGCCGGCGCTGATCACAGACGGTGGCCTGGCCGTGGTGGAGGAGAACGGCCAGGTGTACGCCGTGACCGAGACCGCCCCGAACCCGGCAACAACCCCGACTGGGCAGTCGAGCACACAGCAGGACAAGCCGAAGACGACGGACGGGGACGCTTCGACAGCCCCCGAGGATAAGGAGAAGTGATGGAGCTGCACGCGACGATCACCGAGACCGGAGCCATGACGGTCACCATGGGCCCGGACCAACAGGAGCTGGCTGAGCAGCACGAGAACGTGGCCTCCGCCCGGCGGGCGCTGGTGAAGCTCTCCAGCGAGGTCGCTGGAACAACCGGGGAACCGACTCGGGCAGTGACCATGGATCCCTCAGGGATGCACGTGCTGACGGTCTCCGCCGATGGACGGGTTTCCAACGCGCCGGCCCCGGCCGCCGAAGAGACCCCGGCACGTCAGGCGCCCGCTGAGGAGCCGGCGACCACGGCACCGGGAGCACTCGATGAGGTTGCCCCGGAGGATGTGGAGGAGCCGGCCCCACAGGACGTCGAGGAAAGCGTCCCGGCGCAGGCACAAGAAGCCGACGCCGCGGTTGGGGCTGATCCCACCGCGGAGAAGCCCTCCGGGGGCAATCCGTTCCTGGTCACGAAGACCCCGGCCCCGCCGGCACAGGGCCCGGCAGAGGGGACCGCCGCAACGCCGGTAACTGCGCCGCCGGCGGAGAGCCGCAGCGTCGCCGGCGCTGCGGACCATACCCCGAACTTCTTGCAGAACAACTCCCCGGTCACCCCCGACCCGGCCGAGCAGGGCTGGCAGGGTTGGCTCAACCGGGTCTTCGGGCTCAAAGTTGGCCCTTCCGAGTCCGAGCTGCGCCAGCGCGCAGCGGTGGATGCCCTGTCGCGCCATTGGATCGGTTCCCGCACGGTGGCCGTACTCAACTCCAAGGGCGGGGCGAACAAGACGCCCACGGTGATCCGACTGGCCGCTGAACTGGCCCGCGCCGGTGGTGGTGGAGTACTGGCCTGGGATAACAACGAGTCGTTGGGGACCCTGGGGTGGCGGACCCACTCGGGGGTACACAGCGCTACGGTGCTGGACCTCATCACTGCTGCCCCGCAGTTCTTGAAGGCCGGGGCGAGCAAGGCTGACTTGGCCGCGTTCGTCCACCACCAGCCCGAGGACGCTTTCGACGTGCTGCGCTCTGATGAGCGGCCCGAGCACGATCACCGCATTACCGGAGCCGAGGTGGACCTGCTGCATGAGGTCGCCTCCCGCAACTGGCGGCTGATCATCATGGACTCGGGCAACTCGACCCGTGGGGAGAACTTCACGCGGATGATCGACCACACCGACCAGGTGGTGATCGCCACCACCTCTGAGTCGGACAAGGCCCAGGGCGCGGTCAACTCCCTCCAGGCCCTCCACGCCCGCGGTGGTCACGCCGCGCAACTGGCCCGCAACGCGGTGGTAATCGTCTCGGAAGTCCACCCCCAGCACTCCCTCAAAGCCCAGGAAATCGTGGGCGAGTTCGCTCCGATCGTGCGCTCGGCCCACATCGTGCCTTTCGATCAGGCGCTGGTGCAGGGCCGGATGCGCGCCCAGGACCTCTCAGGCCCCACTCGACGGGCATGGCAGTTGGCAGCCGCAGCTGTGATCGCGGAGTTCTAATGCCCCACCTCAACACTCAGCACCCCAGCCTCGTGCTGGCCACAGCCCGAAAGGAGGAGAAGTGATTACCAACCAGGACAAAGACACCCAGGCAGGCAGGCAGGACCAGGACACGGCGGCCCCCTCAGCTGCGCCACTGGACCGCCCGGTGCGGCCGGTGGCCCCGGGTGGAGGCAACCCCTTCGTGCTTCCCCCAGAAGAAGAGGAGGCCGGTCCCGAGCCGATCGACACCGATCCAGTGCTGGGCACCGCGGCCTCGTTGTTGGGTCGCACCGGTGTGGAAGACACCGGGTCCGGCAAGGGCTTGTGGCTGATCGGCGCGGCCGGTGGGGTGGGAGTGTCCACTCTGGCCGCCGCGTGCGGTGCGCACGTGTACGACGGCGCCGACTCTGAGCCGCCATGGTCTGCCCGCGCCGCGGTAGTCACCTCCTGCACCCGCACTGCTCTCGATGCCACCCAAGAGCTGGTGCAGGCTTCCCACGCCGGGATCGTGCCCTGGGAGGCGGTAGCCGTGGTCATCGTCCACGACCGGCCCGCCGAGCTGGTCTCCAAGGACTGCCGCCGCCGGGCCCGCGCGGTCCTGCGAATGGTCAAAGGCGGCGGGTACACGATCCCGTTCTTGCCGGAGCTGCGCGAGTCCGCGGCCCCGGCCCTCGATCTGGGGGTGACTCGATCCCGGAAAGTGATCGAGGCCCTCGACAAGCTCGCCACCCGGACGAGCTCCCCCCGAAAGGAGAAGTAGTCATGAACATTCCCCCTCTCTACGTCACTGCCCAGACCACTGTGATGCAGGCGATCAACGTTTCCCCTGAGGCACCTCCGGGTCTGGACAACTTCAATCTGATCGTGTCCTGGATCCTGTGGGGCGCCGGCATCGTGCTGTTCGTCTTCTTCATCTTCGGCCTGGTCTCCGCCGGTCGGAACCGCCGGCACGGCAACGAGATCGAAGCTCCGATCTGGCCGCTGGTGGCCGCTGCCCTTCTCGGCGCCGCCGGCACGATCTGGAACGTCATCATCGGCTGATACCGATCCCTGCGCGGTTGTGGGCCTGCCCCTTGCAGGTCCGCAACCGCGCCCCGGAATACGACGCCCCACTGGGAGGACAGGACAGATGAAGCAGGAACGAACGCAGCAGAAGAATCGTCCGCGGTGGCTGGGTGCAGCCGTAGCGGTCGGAGTGCTGGCGGCGCTGGTAATCATGGCCTTGCTGGTCCGCACCATCACGGTAGAACCCAACGAGCAGGCCAATCCCGTCGAGGAGAACGCGCATGCGCCGGCCTCGGAGGCTGCTCCTGAGGTGGATGGATTGTTGGGCTCTTCTTCCGAGGATTTCGCCTATCCGTGCCAGGCGGAGCTGTCCACCGACGCTGGCTCGGTCGAAGATAAGGCGCCCGAGGTCGATGAGTGGGTGTCGGCCGGTTACAACGTCGTGCCGATGTCCACGGATTTTGGTGGATGCGAGAAGCGAGACTCCGGTCTACGCGTGGGTTACGCCCACACTCCCGCCGGGGCCCTAATGGCGGCCGCTAACTACGCCGTGGTTGTCGATCCCTCGGGTACTGAGGCGCAGGACAGCATCAAGGTAGCCGTTGCCGAAGGCCCTGATCGGGACGAGCTGCTTGACCGAGCCGAGCAGATCAGCAGTGGAAGCGCCCCGGCGACAGACCCGGCAGCGATGCGCAGTGCCGAGTTTGATGGCTACGACGTGCGAGAGGCCAGCAAAGATCGAGCGTCATTCAACATCTATATGAGCTTTGACAACGATGCAGGCGTTCGTCAGCAGGCAGTCGGGCAAGTCGATCTTGTATGGGAGGACGGGGATTGGCGGGTTGAGCCGGCATCCGGCCAGCAGCTCATGACGGTTGACTTTGCCACTACCTCGCCGTCCGTGACTTGGGGCCCGTGATGCTCGAACGTCTTGGTGAGATGGCGGCCTCAGCGGCCGAAGGTGGGGTCGAGGCGATATTGACGTGGCTGGCCGGGGTGGTGCTGACTGCGCTGTTCGACACGGTGCAATGGCTGGGCACCTGGTGGTTGTCGATCGAGGCCCCTGGAATGGGCGAGGGGTCGGCGGCCATGCGTGCGGTGGAGGCCACCCGGGCGTTGCTTCCGCTGTTCGGTGTGATCGGCATGGCCTTTGGTTGCGTGCGGATCGCACGGGAGCAGAGCCGGGGATCGGTGGAGGGCTTGATCGCATCGATGCTGCGCAGCGTGGCTGCCGTGGCTATCGCTCTGGTGGCGACGTCAATGGGGTTGGATTTCGGCTCGCAGATTTCCCCGTGGCTGGTTGAGCAGATCGGTGGCCAGGACGTCAATGAGCAGATGGCTGAGACCTTGGGGTTGCAGGCAATGATCAGCGGCATCCAGAGTTCCGCGGCGTTGGCGGTGATCGTGCTGGTGCTGGCGTTCATTGCGTTGCTGGGGTCGCTCGTCAACGCATTCCTGGTCCTGTTCTCGTATGGCATGGCGTCCGTGCTGGCCGGGCTGTTGGCGTTCTTCGCCGCGGTGTCCACCACGGACAAGGGCAAGAAGAGCTTCGACAAGGTGTTGTCGTGGCTGATCGCTGTAGTGCTGTTCAAACCGGTGGCCGCGATCATCTGGGGAGTGGGCCTGGCCCTGGCTAAGGGCTACGTCGGAGAGGGCTCTGAAGAGCCGATGGATCAGATGGTGGGCCTGTTTGTGGGCCTGGTGATGGTTGTGGGAGCCTCTCTGGCTCTCCCGGCCCTGGCTCGGGTGGCGGCCCCGATGGTGGCTGAGGGTCCGCGGGGTATGGGGGCAGGAAGCCTCGTGGCGGCCGGTGGAGCGCTGGCCACCGGTGCGCTGATCGGTGCAGCCACCGCAGGTGCCGGCACGCTGGCCAGTGGTGCTGGGGCACGAGCCGCCGGAGCCGGGGCGGGTGGCGGTGGGATGACCGGCGGTGGCATGACCGGCGGTGGGATGTCTGGCGGTGGTCAGGGTGGTGCCCTGGCCGGTGGTGGTGGGACCGGTCCCAGCACTCGCACCAGTGGCGGCTTTGGCGCTGCCGGCGGCTCTGGGGCAGGTGAGGGCATGGGGGCTCCGGCACAGGCCAGCGGTGCTCCAGGAGCTAGCGGAATCTCAACCAGCAGTGAGGGATCTAGTGATACCGGTGGCGGCGCCACTGGTGTCAGCACCGCCGAGGGACGTGGTGGTAGCGGTCCTGCGGGTGCACAGCCTGAGACTGGGCCCGGAGAGTCCTCCCCGGGTGGCGCCCCCAGTGCTCCCGGGTCGGGTCCTAGCAGTACGGGCAGCCACGGACCGCGCCCATCAGGTGCCGCTGCGCAAAGCGCAGAGTCGGCCGGGACGGGCAGCGGGCCGGCCGGGGAGACGTCGAGCACCACAGGTGGTCCCACGGGTGCCACCGGTGCCAGCCCGGGGCGCAGCAACGGTGGCGCTGGTGGCGCAGATGAGCCGTTGCGCGCGGTGAGTGGCCCGGAAGGGTTCGCCACGCAGACCAGCGGGCCGACAGGCGCGCGGGCTTCGTTCGTGCAGAACGCCGTCCGGGCAGCAGGGTACGAGGCGCGTCGGGCGGCCGACGACGCTGAGAATTCGATGGAGTCAGGGGAGTAAACGATGTCGGAGACGGTGATGGAATCTACGCCGCGTGTGCGGTCCTACGGCAACATCACGGACACCAAGGTCACCGGAATCATGGGTCTGTCCCTGGCGGCCACAGCGGTGGCCGGGGCCGGGGCTATCGGGGCGCTGCTGGTGCTGTGGTTCGGACAGCTGTTGTGGCTGGCGGTGCTTCTGCTGGTGCTGACGGTACCGGCGACCTGGTACTTGCAGTCCAAGGACCGCAACGAGCGGTCCCGAGCGGAGAAAAGGCTGGCGCAGACGATGTTCCGCAAAGCACAGAAGAAGGGGCACACCCGGTATGTGGCTGGGCCGGCCTCGCAGGTACCGGACGGCAGTTTCCGGGCGCCGGGGCTTTTGGCGGCTACCGAGATGATGGAGGGACACACTACGTTCGGGCAGCCGTTTGCGATGCTGTGGGCCCCGCGGACTCAGACGGGGGCGGTGTTCATCGGTACCTCCTCGACCGGTATGGGGCTGCGCGATCAGGAGAGCGTGGATCAGATGGTCGATGCCTGGTCAGAGTTCCAGCGCGAGGCTGGCAGCGTCCCGTCCCTGGTGCAGGTTTCGGTCACCACCCAGTCCACAGCTGATCCTGGGGAGCGGTTGCGTGATGCCGTAGAGGTCGCCCGCTCCGTGGCCGGCGCCGAGGAGGGTGGGTCCGCGTTCGCCCGGGAGGTGATCGGTGATGTGGTCAATGAGCTCTCGTCCTGGACACCGCGGTTGGATCAGTGGATCACGCTGACATTTTCCGCCCGAGAGTCCACGGACGGGGCGGTGCCCGCGCGCACTGCCCAGGAGTTGATGGAAGAGGTAGGTGGTGTGCTCCCCGGTTTCTGCGAGTTGGCCACCGTTTCCGGGGCCGGGGCGGTGTCGCTGCTGCAAGTAGCGGACGTGACCGACTCAACGCACGTAGCATTCAACCCCTCGGCGGCCGCCGATGTGGAGCGGTCCCGGCTGACCGCCGCCGGCACTGGGTTGTCCTGGGAGGAAGTGGGACCGACCTCAGCCGAGGTGCTGGCAAAGCCCATGTGCTACGCGCACTCGGGGGCGGTGTCGAAGTCTTGGCAGATGTTCGGCGCACCCTCGGGAGTGTTTCGGGAGTGGGGACTGCGGGCGTTGCTGGAGCCCGATGACCGTTTCTTGCAGAAGCGGGTCACGGTGTTCTACCGCCCGGCTGATCCTCAGTCCAGCGTGCGGGAGGTCAACGCCCGGATCGTCAATGCGGAGTTCGCGGCCAACCAGAAGAACCGGCGCGTCTCGGCCGCCGAGCAACTGGCGGTGGCCAAGGCCAAGCAGGCCGCCCAGGAGCAGGCCCGCGGTGCGGCGATGGTGCGGTTCTCCATCCTGGTCACGGCAACGGTGGGTTCGGCCGGCCAGGAGTTGGCCAAGGCTGAGGCTGCTATCCGGCAGAAGGCGGCCCAGGGCATCCAGCTGCGGTTGCGTGGGTGCGATCACAACGACGACGCGGCCTTCGCGATGGGTCTGGGTCTGGGGATCGTCCCGGACAAGGCCGCCACACTTTCCGATGCGATGAGGAGGGCACTGTGAGTGTTCTTGATGATGTGATCGACCGGATCGGCAATCGGTTTTTCGGTGAGCGGGAAGGCTCGGCCGGCGGAGACCGGATGCCGGGACTGACCGCCAAGGGCTTTGACATGGCCGATGGTGGCCGGTGCTCTTGGGTGGAGGCTCCGCCGGAGTTCGCCGCCACCAGCGCTCAGACAGCCGGGCTATGGCCTTATTGCGTGGGCACCTCCTCTCCGCTGATTGGTGCCCCGCTGGGGCGCAACACCAATAACGGGTCGGTGGTGTGCGGAGACCCGATCAGCCTGTTCATCCGCGGCACGATTTCCTCCCCGTCGGGGTTCATCATGGGCCTCAACGGCCGGGGCAAATCCTCGGTGACGGTGCGGATTTGCATCTACCTGTCCTCCCTGTCGTTCGTGCCGCTGATCCTGGGCGACCTCAAACCGGACTACGTGGGCATGATCAAGGAAATCGGCGGGCAGGTGATCCGTGTGGGTCCCGGCATCGGGTCGGTTAACCCCCTGGATGCAGGGCCGCTGTGGAACCGGGTCGACGAGCTGCCGGTGGCCAAGCGCAACGAACTGCTCTCGGAGATTCACACCCGCCGGGTCAACACGGTGCGCGGGCTGCTGGAGCTGGCTCGTGGCCGGGGCTTGGACACGGAGAAGCAGGAACCCACGGTGCTGTCCATGGCGGTCCGTGTCGCCACGGTCCGGGCCGAGGCGGAGGGACGGCAACCGTTGCTGGGAGACCTGGTGACGGCAATCCGGGAGGCGCCGGCGGAGATGCAGGCGGTGACGCTAGCCAATGACGCCGCGGAGTTCCGGGCGGAGTCCAAGTCCTTAGTCAAAGGCTTGATCGGTTTGCTGGAGGACGGCCCGTTTGGGGACGTGTTCTGCAAGCCCACCACCCGACAGATGCAGGTGGACCGGCCGGCCTGCTTTGACGTCTCCGGGGTGGACATCTCTGATGAAATGATGCGCGCGGCGATCCAGATCGTGTGCTGGGCCTATGGTCAGGCCGGGGTCTCGGCGGCTAAGACGCTGGCGGTGGCCGGGCTCGAGCCCGAGCGGCACCACCTGATGATCATGGACGAGCTGTGGCAGACCTTGCGTGCTTCGGAGCTGCTGGTGCACCAGATCGATGCGCTCACCCGACTGAACCGGCAAAAGGGCTTGGGGCAGATCATGATCACCCACACCATGAAAGACCTCACGCTGTCCACGGAACAGCTGTCCGAGATTGCCCGCGGGTTCCTGGAGCGGTCCTCGGTGAAGTACTTCGGTGGGCTGGCGCGCAATGAGATGGAGCTGCTGGAGCAGGTCTTGCCGCTGTCCCAGCGGGAGAAGGACCTGTTGGTGGAATGGTCAGCTGAGGGCGCCACCGATCCGCGCACCGGGCAGTCGCTGCCTCCGCCAGGGCGGGGCCGGTTCATGATGAAGCTGGGGGAGAACGCCCCCGGAGTGCCGTTCAAGATGAATCTCACCGACACCGAGCACCGCATCCACGACACGAACGAGGCGTGGGTCGAGGCGATGGCGAGGGCCCGGGCATGAGCGGCTCGCTGTGGATGATGATCGTGGCCCTCGTACTGGGGGCAGTGACGGCGGCGTGGTGGTATTCCGGGCGACGGGGCGGGTCGATGGGTGAAACCGTCAAGCGCCTCGACAGGGCGCACCCTGTTGGTGCGGTAGACCGGGACAAGCGCCAGGAGGAGGCTCATCAGCTACACCCGAACGCCCCGGGTATCGGCCCGGGTCTGAGCATCGGGGCGCTGGGCGAGTACGGGGACCGGCGCCTGTACCAGGGGTGGCGGGAGTGTTCGGTGCACGTGTGGGGCACCGGACGGGGCAAGACCACCAGCCAGGTAGTCCGGCACGCGGCCGAGGCACCGGGTGCATTTCTGATGACCACGAACAAGGTGGACGGGGTGGCCGAGGTGATTGCCGCCCGCCGCGACCGGGGCCGGGTGTGGGTCTTCGATCCCCAGCGCATTCTCGATGAGGCCGGGGAACCGACAATGACGATTGACCTGTTCGCTTCGGTGGAGGACACCCGCACCGCCGATGAGGTCGCGGCGATTTTTGAATCCGCCTCCGCCGGGGCCGCCGGCGCGAGCGGTCGCGACCCGCAGTTCGACTCCCAGGGCCGGGACCTGCTCTCGGCATGCATCTTGGCCGCGGCCGAGGATGGGCGGGAGCCGGCAACCATTCTGGAATGGATTACCTCGGGGAAGTTGCGCGATCCCGAGGCTGTGTTGCGCGATCACGGTCACACCGGTCGGGCCGCGATGCTGCGCGGCATCTCCCAGCAACCCGACGACACCCGCGGTTCGGTTTTCGCCACAGCCCAGCGCATGGCTTCAGCCCTGTCTCATGACGTGCTGGTCCGATGGGCCACCCCGACCACGGGGGTGCGCCGGTTCGACCCTGACGCCTTCGTGGACAGCGACGACACGTTGATTTTGCTAGCCCAGGACACGGCCGGTTCCGGGGCCGCGTTCGTCTCCACGGTGTTGCATACGGTGTTCACCGCCGCGCAGAAGAGCGCCCGCCGCAATGGCGGTCGGTTGCGCGTGCCCCTGGTGGCCGACCTGGACGAGGTGGGTAACGTCGTGAAGCTGCCGGCCCTGGCCGAGTGGTACTCCTACTTCGGGTCGATGGGCATCGTGGTCTCTGCGTTCTTCCAGACCAAAGGGCAGGGGGTAACCATGCTGCGCCACACCGGATGGGAGACGCTGTGGTCGGCCGCCGCGGTGCGGGTCTACGGCGGTGGGGTGGATGACGACAAGTTCCTGGAACAGCTCTCCAAGGTCACCGGCAAATACGATCACCGCACACAGTCCTACTCCACTAGTCGAGGTGGGGGACGCAGCACCTCCGTGCAGACCCAGCAGCGCGAGATTCTGCCCGTGGACAAGCTCGCCGCACTGCCTCCGGGGCGGGCATGGGTGCGCACTAACAAAGGTGGGGGCACGATCGTGCGCACCGTGGGCTGGTTTGCCGATCCGCCGCTGGCCGCTTGGATTGCCGAGGGCTTGGACGAAATGAAGGAGGTTGGCTGAGCCATGAGTGACAGAGAGACCGATCAGTTCCGCGCCCCGGATAATCACCCAGGCCAGGATGAGGATGAGGTTTGGACGTCGCTGGTGTCATGGGTGGAAACGCTCATCGCCGGCGTGGAGAGCTTCGACCACGAGGGCAATATGCATTGGTGCCCGCAGTGGTGGGCCCACCCCGAGGCGGTCGAGCGGTTCCGCGGGATGCATCAGCAATACCTTGCCTCGGCCCCCAACAAGGACCAGCCCTACGGACTGTTTTCCTCGTGGTGGACCGATCACTTCGACCGTCACGCGGCAGTGCTCTTCGCCCAGCGTGGCCCCTTCGGGGAATGCCGTGACGGGCACGTGGAGAAGCCGCGGCTCTCCACGGTGTCCCCGCCGGCGGGATGGAGCACATAGGCAGACACGGCACCGTGGCCAGAAATAGGGCCGGGCATCCCATGAGGATGCCCGGCCCTACCTTTGCGCCCGCGAAAGGGTTCGACGTGTTGTTAGAGGCTGCGGCCGCCGGTGTCGCGTTGAGCTTGTTGCGCCCGCTGGGACGCGGCGGCAGCGCGGGCCGCTTTCTGCTGAGCCGTGGTGCGCTGCGGGGTAGGAGCATCCTTCTGCTGCTGGTGGGGGTACTTGGCGGCGTGGGCCTTACGCGCTTGTTCGGCTTGCTCTTGGCCCAGCTGGTGCAGGGACTTCCGCTGCGGAGTGTGAGGGGGTTCCGTCATGGGGGTCTCCTTGTTCTGGCTGACCGAAGTGGTGTCTTGCTCCTGCGAGGTGGGGCGTTCATTAGCCTGGCCGGCCCGGTATCGGGCCACAGCCGCATCGATGAGCTTCTGGCGGTTGGTGGTGCTGTCCTCTCCCCCACTGGTGGCCGCGGCGGTGACAGCGGCCTGGCGGGCCTGCGGTGCCGGCAACGGATCGGCGGCCTGTCCACGGGTGGCCCGCAGCGCCTCCACGGCCTCCTGAGCCGGTGCCGGGGTGATGCGCACCCGCTCGGCCACGTGCGCCTCATCGACGGTCCGCCGGACCTGCTCCGGGGTCTGCGGGGCGGCGGTCGTGAGCGCGGAGTGCTTGTGCAGCGCGGTGGCGCGAGCCATCAGCGCGGCCGCCGCCGGGTCGTCCCGGTGGGCCTGGGGGATCAGGGCCGTCTCGTGAGCGGGAACGTTGTAGCGGTTGCGGTACGCCTCGACCTCGGCGGCGACCTGGTGCCATTCGGCCGCCTTGGTCGGCTTGGCAGGCACCGGGCCCAGGGCCGCGGCCCACTCGGGGCGGGTCTCGGCCAGCTCGGCGCCGCGCACCATGACGCGCTCCTCCAGCCGGGTGCGCAGCCGCTCCAGCTGCTCCCGATACTGCACCGGCACCTGGGCGTCGGTGATCAGCGGGCTGGGGGCCAGGTCCTCGCTCACCCGGCGTCCATCCGCCACGGGTACCGGTGCGGGAGTCTTGCTGGCCACCGCCCGCACCTGCTGCTCAGCGGTAATAGCCTCCCCGATAGTGATGTGCGAATCAGTGCGTGTCCGCTCACCGCGGGCGATCTGCTCCACGGCCGCCTGGGGCGGGGAAAGGTGTGCGCGTCGATCCTGTTCGGCGCCCATGGTCTGAGTCATCCACTCCAGCTTGGCGGCAGTGGTGGAGGTCCACCGCTCAGGAGGTAGGGCCTCCAGCTGGTCCCGGCCGAGACGAAGGGTGTTAGCCAGCCGCTCAGAAGGCATGAGCGCAAACGGGCGCTCCGCCCAGTCCGGGTCCTCGACCCGAGGCGGGGTCTGGGCGACTCCGGTGCGATCGGCCAGCTTTTGCAGGTGCTCGTCGGTGAGGTTGCCCAGGGGCCGGCGGTCGGCGTTATCCAGGACGCGCTGGGCGGCCTCGATCTGCTGCTCCAGCCGCCACGCGAGCACCGCGGCCGGGTCCTCCGCCCCGCCAAAGCCGCGCTGGCGCACTGCCCGGTTCAGGAGTTCGGCTGGGTCCATGCCGGCCTCCTGAGCCGTGTGCAGGTGCGTGGCCACCGCGCCCCACGCCTCGGTCCCGGTGAAGTCCGCGGCCTTGCTCGCGCCCAGGACGTCCACGGCCATCGCACGGGTCTTGGCCGTCCAGGCAGCCTCAGCGGTCTCCCGATAGACCTCGCCCAAGGTGGCAACGTCGCCGTTGCGCATGGCCTCAGCCGCCACCGTCTCGTGCGCTGACAGGTTCCGGTCGTAGGCGCCGGCGATCGCCTCCAGCACCTCATCCCGGCTCTGCCCCTCGCTCAGGGCGACGTACACCTGATTGGTTTCCCGTCCTCGGGTGGCGGCCACATAGGCGGCAGCACGGTCCGTAGCGGAGTCCACGATCGCGTGGGCGGTATCCACGGTCGCACCCTGGGCACGGTGCACCGTCGCCGCATAACCCAACTGGCCGTGCTTGCTCAGATAGTCGGCAGCCAGGGTGATCTTGCCGCCGTGGCCGGTGTGCCGCAGCGTCGCCTTCTCGGCCCCGACCTTCTCCACGGTCCACACATCGTTGTTCTTCACGAAGTCACGGCCGCCGTTGAGCTGCAAGGTCCGATCGTTGCGGCGGGTCACCACGACGTCCCCAGCATGGGCAGTGAGCCCGTCGCGCAACACCACCGACTCCCCGGACGCATCGAGGGCCCCGGTGGCGATCCGGGCGGCCTGAGCCCGGGCGTTCAGGTCAGTCACGGTGGCGTTGTCGGTGGCCATCAGCAGGGACCGCTTGCCGGCCTCGGTGTCCTTGATCCAGGCCCGCAGCGCGGTGTCGGTCATGGCCTCGGTGTCCCCGGCGACCACCCGGCGGTTCTCCAGATACCAGGCCCACGGGGCGTCAGCGCCCACGGCCGGGGGCTCGCGCAGCGCCAGCGACGCGGCCGCCTCACCCTCGGTGCGGAAGCGGTGGACGGCCTCCAGGCGGGTCGCGCCCACCTCGTTGTCCAGCAGCCGCAGCGCCCCACCGGAGCCGATCGCCCCGAGCTGGCGGTCATCCCCGATGGCGCGCACCACGGCCCCATGCCGGGCCGCCACGGCCACGAGCTCGGCCAGCTTGCCGGTGGTGACCATGCCCACCTCATCGAGGATCACCACGTCCCCCGCACTCAGCGGGGCCGCCCCGGCGCGACCCGTGCGGTGGGCAATCAGGAAAGCATCAATGGTCGTCGCCTGGGCCCCAATGTCCTCCGACATGACGGCAGCAGCAGCCGCCGTGGGGGCCAACCCGATGACGTTGCCGCCGGTCGCCCGCACCGCATCGGCGGCCAGCGACAGGCTGGTGGTCTTGCCGGCCCCGGCCGGGCCGATGCCCAAGGAGAGCAGCTTCTCGTCGGTGGCGAAGGCGCGGGCGAGGGCCACCTGCCCCTCACTCAGCGGGCCGGTGTGCGCCGCTAGCACTTCCTCGAACCGCTCCGCCGACACGGCCGGAATGACGGTGCGCTGGGCGGCGGCGAGCACCTGGTGCTCGGTCTCCAACACCTCCCGAGAGGTGAACACTGCCGCGTCGGAACGGATGAACTGGCTGGTGCCATCGGCGCGGGTGAACTCCGCCAGGTGCGGCACATCAGCGTGAGGGGTGACCGACAGACTGTGCGTGCCCGTGGCCTCGCGCACCACCTCGGCCACCAGCTCATCGGGCACCGTGCGCCCGATCATGGCCTCTTTCAGGTGCCGGCGGGTCTGGGCGTGGACGTGGTTGACGCTCCACGTCGCCTGTTTCTGGGACAGCTCGTGCACCACCAGACGGGCGTGCTCAGAGACGTCGATCTGGGCAGCCTCGGCGCCCAACGGCGCGTTGCCGGCAGCAGCCCGCACGTGGGCCAACAGGTCCTCTCCGACCGGCATGTGCACCTGCTCGCGGTACTCCTGTCCCCACTCCTCGACCAGCTCCGACAGGCGCCGAGCGGACTTCTTCGCCGGCCGGGATTCCAGGGTGGCTTGCTGGGCCAAAGCGATCTTCTGAGTCGGTCGTGGGGCGTATCCGTGGCGTTCGGTGAACTCGGCTTCCAGCCGTTCCAAGGTCGCGGCAATGTCGGCCCGGCGGGAGGAGGCGTGGTGGATCGCGTCCAGGTCCACCCCGGCAATCTCGTAGATCGGCTCATTCCCGCCGGCCATTCTGGGGGTTGCAGCGACCCCCAAGGAGGTAGAAACCTTCTCCATGACCTTAGCGTTGTAGGTCTCCGAGGCGGCCACCTTCATCCGGTACAGGGTGCGCCCGTCCAGGGAGGACCACTTGCCGTCCGCGCCGAAAACCTTGTTGGCGATCACCACGTGATCGTGCAGCTGCGGGTCCCCGGTCCGGGAGTCATAGTGACGGAACTGGGTGGCGATCAACCCACCCTCGACGTCGATCTGACGGACCCCGTTACGGCCTCGACGGGTGAACGTCGCTTCTTGCTCCAGGAAGCTCAGCGTCTCGGCAATGGCTTCGTTGTGCGCGGCCTCCACGGCCTTGCGGGCCTCGTCCCCGCCCAGGGCCCAGAGCAGGGAGACCGACTTAGCGGGGGAGAACACCAGGTCATACCCGGCCACGGTCTGCTGCTTCGCAGTGGTTTGAGCGGTGATGAACCGACCCAGCTCCTCCTTGTTCCGCACGTCGCGGCCATGCGTATCCCGGAACAGCTGGCCACCGACACGGCCCCGGATCGTCTGCCGCTCCTCGCGGGTGGGGGCGGCCCCGGTGGTGCGTTCGTGCCGAGCAGTCTCCTCCTCCAGGCGCCGGGTCAGCTCCGTGTCCGCACTGGCGTAGCGGTGGTACTTCTGGCCCAAAGCCACGTCCGCCTCGGTGCCGCCGGCGGCCAGGATGCGGTCGGCATCCGGGCGGATGCCCTCCCCGAACAGGGCCGCCATTTGCGCCTCGGTGACCTCCCCGGACACCCCCAGCAGCGCCTGCGAATGGGCGACCCACTGCCCCGGGGGCATCCCCTCGACGGTGTAGTAATCCCCCAGCGCGCGGTCACCGGAGCGCAGCTCATCGGCGGAGGCGACCTCGGAGGTGTAGTAGGCATACCCGTCCCCAGCGCTGAGCTTGTGGAGGGTCATCACAGAAGCAATCTAGCGCGTTTTCATCCTCATTTATCAATGATGCACTAGGTGTGACGTTCTGACAGGGCGTGAAAGGCCGATGCGAGCTTGCGAGTCATTGGACTGGAACGACCCAGAAAGTCCGTCACGACAGTGGCGCGGTTGTGCCCACGAGACTGATCTTGTGGGCAGGGGATGCCAAGGGAGAACGAGGAACGAGGACGAACCGCAGAGCATCAGCTGTCCACAAGATCAGTCGATTGGGTGCAAGCGAAACCAGGTTGTCCACATGTGCTGTTCATGTGGACAACCTGCACGAGGTTTGGTGGGGGTTGTGGGTCCGGTGGAGAGACCGGAGGATGAATCTCGGAAGCGGTCCACAGCCCCCACCAAAGCTCACAACGCTGCCGCCGGACAGGCGCCCTCTCGCGCGCCGCCGGCTCGGCCGGCGGAACGCTCGGGTGGAGAAGTTGGTCTATGACCGTTAGGGCGGGTTTGGTGTTCAATGGGATGGAATGGTGTTGCTGATGTGAAGGAGGAACGATGGCGCAGCGAAAGAGTGCGACTAAGACCGAGGCGCGGGAGCGGGCCCGTCGGGCGGCCGCGGAGTCGATGGCCCGGGAGCAGCGGTTGCTGGAACTGGGTGAGGAGTTCTTCGTCGCCCAGGGTGAGGCCGAGCAGATCATCGAGACGGCCGAGCAGCGCATCGCGGAGATTCGCGCCAAGGCCGAGCAGGAAGCCGCGCGCACCAAGGAAGCGCAGTCGCGGGTGGTTGCCGGCATGAAGGGTGAGCGGGTGACAGTGCCGGAAATTGCCCAGCGTCTGGAGCTGTCGGTGGCCGAAGTGCGTGCCCTGCTGAGGGAAGGTACGGCAGGGAAGTCGCACGTTGCGGAAGACAGCACGATTGAGGAGAGCGCCCCGGCGCAGGAGAGTGAAAACGCCTCCGCGCCGGAGACGGTTAACGCGTAGCTGCCAGTTACTGTGGGACGAGTGGGCGCGGATCGCGTTGTGCTGACGGCCACGCCGATGGAGTCCAGTTAGTAATGATATGGACCCAGCTCCCCTAGGTAGACCTTCTGCTCAGGCGGGGGCGTGAATGGCTCGGCTTTAACGATCTTCGCCCGAGCTGCCTTAATTGCGTCCACCATTCGATCGCGGTGCGCGGCTTTTTGCCACAGTTGAGTGCTGAACTCTTGGGTGTGGGGATCGTTTGGGCCGAGCATCCCCCGACTAGCCTTGTCCTGGTTGATTTGTCGGACAACGGTTGTCGGCAACGCTGAGTGCCAGTGTTCAAAAAGCTGCTCGTCCAGTTGCACCACCACGGCTGGAATGAGCCAGTCATACTCGTTGGCCATGTCTGCCATGACGTGCATGGCCGCAACCTGCTCGCTGGAACTGATTCGTGTTCCATCCTCTCGGGTGCCATACGCACGGGCGCTGACAGCCGGGAAGGTCTTCATAACTTCGCTGCGCCGGCGCAGATTCAGATCGTCTCGCCCACGGTTATGCTCCAGTAGCTTCCACACCCATCCACCACCTAGAACGTCCGGGGCATGTTCCCTCTCCGCCAGCAATGCCTGGCGGTTGTCGCCCGAGGGGAACAGTTCGGTTGTGCCACTGCAACGCCTGCCGGTCGGCGTTCTCGCCGATCGCGGGTGCGATAGGGCGTAGTTGGTTGTGGACGGCCCCTTACATGATGTGCCCCGGCCACTGGGGGCCGGGGCACATCATGTAAATTCACCGCCTGCGGCGCGCTGGGTTTTCGGCTCCTGCGTGGGGGTGCTGGGTGCTACGGGGTGCGCTCGACGGGTGGGGGCAGTTCGAAGGGGTTGCCGATGCCGACGTATCGGGTTTCGAGGTATTCCTCGATGCCTTCGAAGCCGCCTTCTCGTCCGGTGCCGGATTGTTTGATTCCGCCGAAGGGGGCGGCCGGGTTGGAGATGACTCCGGCGTTGAGCCCGAGCATGCCGGTCTGGAGTCGTTCGGCCAGGCGCAGGCCCCGATTGAAGTCGGAGGTGAAGACGTAGGCCACGAGTCCGTATTCGGTGTCGTTGGCCTGGGCGACGGCTTCGTCCTCGGTGGTGAAGGTGGTGATCGGGGCCACGGGCCCGAAGATCTCTTCGTGCAGGATGCGGGAGCCGACCGGGACGTCGGTGAGGACGGTGGGCTCGTAGAAGTACCCGGGCCCCTCGACCGGGTTGCCGCCGGTGAGGACCGTGGCGCCGCGCCCGAGAGTGTCCTGGACGAGTTCGTGGACTTTGGCGCGTCCGTCCTCGTCGATCAACGGACCCACTTGGGAGGACCGTTCGGTGCCGCGTCCGACCTTGAGTTCTTTCATTCGTTCGGCCAGGCGCTGGGCGAACTCCGCGGCGATGCTCTGCTCGACGTGGAAGCGGTTGGCGGCGGTGCAGGCTTCGCCGATGTTGCGCATCTTGGCCAGCATCGCCCCGTCCACGGCGGCGTCGAGGTCGGCGTCGGCGAACACGAGGAACGGGGCGTTGCCGCCCAGTTCCATGGAGGTGCGCAGCACTGTTTCGGAGGCGGCGGCCATGAGTTTCTTCCCCACGGGGGTGGAGCCGGTGAAGGAGAGCTTGCGCAGCCGGGGGTCGGCGATGAGCGGTCCGGTCACGGCGGAGGCGCTGGAGGTCTGGATGACGTTGAGCACTCCGGCCGGCAGACCGGCTTCTTCCAGCACCTGGGTGAACAGCAGGGTGGTGAGCGGGGTCAGGGTGGCGGGTTTGATCACCATGGTGCAGCCGGCCGCGATCGCCGGGGCGATCTTGCGGGTGGCCATCGCCAGGGGGAAGTTCCACGGTGTGATGAACAGCGAGGGCCCCACTGGTTGCTTCAGCACCAGCAGGCGGGCTTTGCCGTCGGGGGCGACGGAGTAGCGGCCGGAGATGCGTACGGCTTCTTCGGAGAACCAGCGCAGGAACTCCGCCCCGTAGGTCAGTTCCCCGCGGGCTTCGGCGACGGTCTTGCCCATCTCCAGGCTCATGAGCAGCGCGAAGTCATCGGCCCGGGCGTGGACGGCGTCGAACGCCCGGCGCAGGATCTCTGCGCGTTCGCGCGGGGCTGTGGCCGCCCAGTCGTCCTGGGCGGCCACAGCGGCGTCCAGGGCGGCCATGCCGTCCTCGGCGGTGGCGTTGGCGATGGTGCGCAGGGTGTTACCGGTGGCCGGGTCCTGGACGTCGAGGGTCGCCCCGCCGGTGGCCTCGCGCCACTGGCCGTCGATGTAGAGGCCTGTGGGCACCGAGTCCAGCAGCTGTCGTTCACGCTCAGCGGTGATGGTCATGCTGGGGTTCCCTTCGTGGTCTGCTTCGTAGCGCCGTCGGTGGAGCCGGTGTCTGCGGGGGTGTCGAAGAGGATGACCTGACGGATCGCGTGCCCGTCGGCGAGCTGGTCCATGGCCTCGTTGATGTCCTCGAGCCGGATGCGGGAGGAGATCAGCTCCTCCACCGGCAGGGTCCCGTCCCGCCACAGTTGGGCGAAGGTGGGGATGTCGCGGGCCGGTACCGCCGAGCCCAGGTAGCTGCCCACGATGGTCCGGGCCTCGGCGGTGAGGCCCAAAGGAGCGATCGAGGACCGCGCATCGGGTGCGGGCAGGCCGACGGTGACCGTCTTGCCTCCGGGGGCGGTCAACTCCACGGCGGTCTCGAAGGCCTTCGGGTGGCCGGCGGCTTCGATGACGACCGCGGCCTTGACTCCCGCTTCGAGGGCTTCCTGCGGGGTGTAGACCCGGTCGGCGCCCAGTTCGCGGGCTTTCTCCAGCTTCTCGGGAACGGCGTCGACGCCGATCACTTCGCCCTTGCCCAGGGACACCGCGGTGATCAGAGCGGCCACTCCGACTCCGCCCAGACCCACGACCACGACGGTGTCACCGTCCTGCGGGTCGCCGCTGTTGATCACCGCACCACCGCCGGTGAGGACCGCACAGCCCAGGACCGCGGCGATCTCCGGCGGCACGTCGTCACCGACGGGGACGATGGACTTGCGGTTGATGACCGCGTGGGTGGCGAAGCCGGAGACGCCCAGGTGGTGCTTGATGTCCTGCCCGTCCCGGTGCAGGCGCTGACCACCTTCGAGCAGGACGCCTTCGTTGTTCGCGGCCGAACCCGGGATGCAGGGCAGCCGTCCTTCGGTCTGGCAGTTGCGGCAGACCCCGCACCGGGGGAGGAAGGCCATGACCACTCGGTCGCCGACGGACAGGTCGGTGATGTTGTCCCCGAGCTGTTCGACCCGGCCGGCCGCTTCGTGGCCCAGGAGCATGGGCACCGGCCGCACGCGGCTGCCGTTGACCACGGACAGATCCGAGTGGCACACCCCGGCTGCTTCCATCCGCACCAGCACCTCGTCGGGTCCGGGCGGGTCCAGCTCCACCTCGGAGACGGAGATGGGTGCGGACTCGGCGAAGGGGCGGGCTCTGCCGATCTCTTCCAGTACTGCTCCGGTGATCTTCATGCTCCCGAGTCCTCCTTGCGGGCCCGGGATGCGGCCGGGCCCTTCGATGGTGCGTGCGTGTGTGGTGTCGCCCCCGAGGCGAGGGCGTCGGAGACCGACTTGCCGATGTCATCGCCGGCACGCAACGGTTTCTCCGCGAAGATCCCTTCATGGGCCAGGACCGGGCGCCGGTCCCCGCCCAACTCGGGGTACTTCTCCTCGAGCTTCTCCCGCTTGGTGGCGATCTTGCGCCAGTGCTCCACGGTCTCCCGGTCGCCTCGCCCGGTCTGACGCCACGTGTGAGGCATCTGCTCACGCGACGGGCCGGTGTCGGCTGCGCCACCGATGTTCACACTGCTGAGCCTGCGGCGGGAATCCGCCCCGCACGCCGGGCAGTCGGGGTTGTCGGCGTGCATGGACGCCAGTCCGGCTTCGAAGCGGTGTCCGGAGGTGCAGCTGAAGTCGTACAGGATCATTGCGTTCTCCCTTCCGCGTTCAGCTGTAGTAGCCGTTGGGGGCGTACCGCAGGGTCTTGGCCTGTTCGGCGTCGTGGCCGAAGATCACTTCGGCTCCTGTCTTGTCCGCGATGGACCGCAGCTTCTCCACCGACTCCAGCCAGGCCAGGTTGTCCCAGACGATCGCGGCCCCGACTGCCGGTGGGCCCCAGCTCTCGCCCAGGTACACGGCGTCGGAGGTGAAGATCTTCGTGCCTTCCTTGGGCAGGTCGATCTGCAGGGACATGGTGCCCCAGGTGTGCCCGGGTGTCTCGATCACGCTCACGCCGGGGACGATCTCGGCGTCGCCGCTGACCGCGTCGAATTTCAGCCCGTCGTAGTCGCTGAGGATGTGCGCGCCCTGCGAGTACCCCTCGATGCCCAGCGCACCTTCGATCTCTTTGCTGTTGGCGATGATGCGGGTCTTGCCGTTGTCGAACATCTTGGCGTTGGCCGCGTGGTCGAAGTGCAGGTGCGAGAGCACGAGGATGTCGATGTCGTCAGGGGTCAGCTCCAGCTGCGCCAGGGAGGAGTCCAGGTACCCGGGACCGTCGCTGGGCTCGCGCACCGGGAAGAAGTCATGGAAACCGGTCGGCGCCCACCGCTGCTCCCAGTCCCGCGGGACCCCGGTGTCCCACAGGATCCGTCCCTCCGGGTGCTCGATCAGCACCGCGTGAGTGGGGCAGTCGCCCCACACCACCGGGTCGTTCTTGTGGTGTCGGTCCCGGATCGTGTGCCCGCCCTTGAGCAGCAACCAGGTCAGATCCGTCTCCATCACACCGGTCGAGAGCACATGCACACGCATTTCATCCGTCATCGGAACTCCTTCGATCGTCAACGTCCAACGCTCACTCGACGAAGCCTGTCACTTGGACTCCGAGGTCACAAGGCCCCTTACCAATCCATGTCTGCGCTCACGATGTCCGCAGACGGGCCCCGGGCGGCGCCCCGACAGCAGGATCACACCAGCCGCACGCCCATCCGCAAGCTCCTCACTAACAGCACGAGAACCAACCCTGTGGCCAGGTGCAGGCCAAAGATCCATGAGACGGAAATATTCTGGACCGTGGACAGGGGCTCGAGACTGGATTGACCGTCTCTGGCTCTGGCTTACATATGGCGCATTAGAGGCCAGCAGTCCTAGGGCGCCTGTGCCAAACGCTATGGCATGAGTCCATAGGGAGTGTTCCACGATGAACTGCCCCAAGGGTTCCCACCACTGCGTCATGGTTCTGACCATACCGGCCCGACGTCAGCGCCGAGCAGGGCATCTGATGCCCTGACCAATGGCTCATCAGGCCACGCAGCGCTAGAACAGAGTGGGATGGTCGGGGTCGATGCCGTGCACGAGCTCGCGCACCACGTCCTCGTCCCACCCGTGGGTCTTGAGCTCCTCGCGCAGTTGCCGGGACCGGGCTGAGCGTTCGGCCCTCGACAGCCGGCGCCACCGGGCGGCGGTGGCCGAGGGCATCCGGCCCTTCATCGCCCGATCGGCCATGTTCTCCGACCGGCTGCCCAACAGCAGGTGCGTGGATGGCTCCAGGCTCGCGTGCACGCACAGTGGGACGTCGCACCAGTGCAGCGCGGTCAGCCCTTCGATCGCGCCCAGACCACCGTGGACGGTGGCCAAGGAGAAGCGATGGGCGGCGACGGCTCTCTGACCGTTGGCGGTGGGGAGCCAGAATCGGCCGTAGCCGTCATCACTGATCGCCCCGAGCCACAGCCAGCACGAGTCGGGCTCCGGTCCTTTCAGGACATGGGAGTAGAAGCGTTCAACGTCCGCGGACTGCACGGCGCGCCTCCGCTCGGTGGACCAACAGCAACAGCAGGCCCGTGATGACCGCACCCACTGCGATCGCCGACCAGGTGTTGTCGTTGATGCCCACCGCGTCCCACACCCAGAACAGATACGGGGTGATGGCCACGGCGCCGGCCACACGGTGGCGCAGCGCGGAGGGCATCGGGATGATGCGCAGCACCCAGTGCGCTATCGCGTGGCCGATGCGGTAGAACAGCCGTACCCACCACAGCAGGTAGAGGATCACGAGGCGGGGCATCAGCGGTCTCCTCTCGGTGCGGGGGTGTCATGGGTGGCCGCCAGTGCCTCGGCGTCCCAGACGTCTATCTCGTCTTCGGGTAGCTCCAGACTCACATGCGCCAGGGACTTAATCTCTCCGTGCAGCACCCGACCCACCGCGCCCTTGGACACCCCGACGCGGCGGTGGATCTTGTAGTGGGACAGCCCCGCCCGGTGCAGCCGGTGAATGGCGCGCACCTGCTCGGGGGTGATCGGGGATTTGCGGCCCAGCTGCACGCCGCGGGCTCGGGCGGCTTCCAGTCCGTCCTGGACGCGCTCCACGATCAGTGCGCGTTGGTACTCGGCCGTCGCCACGAACACGTTGAGCTGGAAGCGGCCGGCCGGGGTGGTGGTGTCGATGGTGTCGGTGAGACTGCGCAGCGCGACTCCGCGGCGGATCAGCTCGTCAATCGTGGTGACCATGTGCACCAGGGATCGGCCCAGCCGGTCCAGGGAGTACAGCACCAGGGTGTCTCCCTCCCGGGCCTCGGCCATGAGCGCGGCCAGCCCGGGGCGCTCTGCCTGGGTGCCGCTGATCTTGTCGGTGAAGACCAGCTCCGCCGGCACTCCGGCCTCGGTGAGTGCGCGCAGCTGCACGTCGAGGTTCTGGGAGGTGGTGGACACTCGGGCGTAGCCGATGAGGCGACCGGGTTGACTCGAATATGCCGGGTCATGAGCTTTTTGAGTCATCGCGTATCGAGTCCTGGATTTCGAGTCGGGATCTGTCGAGCTGTGGCCGGCCCTCGTCGGCGGGCCGGCCACTATGGTCACCGGATCAGATTGCGCGGGATTCACAGTTAACCAAGCGGGGCGTCCCTGGCCGGGTGGACCCGCTGGCGTAACGATCCCGTGGCTATGGTCACAAAGTCTTTGCAACTGTAATCTCCGGGTTAGGAAGCTCCCCCTGCTTTCTCCCCCTTCAGGTGGACTCCCCCGATGTGCCACCTCTTTGCAGATTTGAGTGATCATGACTGTTCGTAAGACGTTTTTCGCCACCGGGACCGCGGCCGCGTTGGCCACCGGTGGGCTGTTCTTCACGGCCGCCCCGGCGGCCGCCGCCCCCGGTGACCCCGCCTGTGTGGCGGCGGAGGCCGAGCTGCGCGCGGCCCTGGAGCAGGCCGGTTTGGAGGCTGAGCTCGTCGATGAGCTGGAGGCCGCCGTCGATGCCGTGATCACCGCTCAGGCCGAGCGGGATGCCCTGGCCGTGGCCGCCGCGGAGGCGCTGACCGCATTGGAGGAGGCTCAGGCGAACCTGGCTGCGGCGGTCGAGGCCGCCGCGGAGGTGGACATCGAGGCCGCTGAGGCCGCGGTGGCCACCGCCCAGGCCGCCGTGGACGCCGCCGCCGCGGACCTGGCCGCCGCCGAGGCGGCCCTGGCCGCGGAGGTGGAGGCCTACGAGGCTGCGGTCGCGGTCGCCCAGGCCGAGCTTGACGCCGCGGTGGCCGCCCAGGAGACGGCGCAGGAGGAGCTGGCCGCAGCCGAGGACGCGGTGGTGGCGGCCGAGGCTGACCTCGACGCTGCGGTCGCGGCCCAGGAGGCCCTGGACGCGGCTCTAGCCGCCCAGGTCGAGGCCGACGCTGCCGTCGCCCCGGCTCAGGAGGCCTTGGATGCGGCTCTGGCCGTGCAGGTCGAGGCTGACGCTGCTGTCGCCCCGGCCCAGGAGGCCCTGGACGCGGCGGTGGCCGTGCAGATCGAGGCGCAGGCCGCGGTGGACGCCGCCCAGGCTGAGCTGGAGGCGGCTTTGGCCGTGCAGGCTACCGCCGACGCCGACGTGGCTGCCGCTCAGGCTGAGTTGGACGCGGCTGTGGCCGTGCAGGCCGACGCCAACGCGGCCTTGGCGGCTGCTGTGGCCGCCCGTGACGCCGCGCTGGCTGATGACGACCCGGACAACGACGCGGCCGCTGAGCAGGCGGTCGTGGACGCCCAGGCTGCGGTGGACCTCGCGGACGCGGCGGTGGCCGATGCGCAGGTGGCGCTGACCGCCGCCGAGGGCGTGGCCGCGGATGCGGCGGCCGTGGTGGCTCTCGAGCAGGGTGAGCTTGCTGCGACGCAGGCCACGCTGGATGCCGCGGTCGGGGCGGCGACCGAGGCGCAGGCTGTCCTGGATGCGGCTCTGGCCGCCCAGGCCGCCGCCGATGCGGCGGTGGATGCGGCCCAGACCGACTTGGATGCGGCCCTGGCCGCCCAAGCCGAGGCGGCGGCGGCGGTGGCCGCCGCTGAGCTGGCGGTCCAGGAGGCCGGCACCGTCGCTGACGCGCAGGCGGCGGTCGAGATCGCGATCGGTGACCGGGACGCCGCCCAGGTTGACCTGGAGGAGGCCAACGCCGCGGTGGCTTCCGCCGAGGCCGCCCTGGAGGCGGCACAGGTCGAACCGGAATCGCTGGTGGAGGCCCGCGCCGAGGTCACCGCCGCCCAGGCCGACCTCGCCGCCGCGCAGGCGGCCCGGGCGGCCGCCCAGGCCGAGCTGGACGCCCAGCTGGGTCTGCTGGCCGCCGTGGCCGCCGCCGAGGAGGACTTCGCAGCCGCGCAGGAGAACTTCGAAGTGGCCCTGGCGGCCGCGGTCGAAGCCCAGCTGGCCCTGGACGCGACCATCGAGGAGCTGGCCGATCTCCGGCTGGCCCTGGGCGAGGTCGGGGTGGACGTGGCCGAGCTGGAGGTCCTGTTCGAGGAGGCCCTCACCGCCTGCTCCGCCGGGGTGGACATCGACATCGACACCGACACCGGGGTCATCGTCGTCCCACCCGCCACGCCCGGGGCGCCATGGTCCCCGGGCACGACCCCGACCTCCTGGGTGCCCGGCTCCTCGATGCACAGCACCTCGGTGTACGGCACCAACCAGGGGATGAACGTGCAGACCGCCGGCACCGGCACCACCGACACCGATGGCGCCGGCCTGGGCGCGGTGGCGCTCACCGGTGCCGGGCTGCTGGCGGCCACCGGTCTGGTGCTGCGCCGGCGGTTCAGCGCCCAGAACTGACCCCGTTGGTGCCGGCCGGCGCCACACCAGGCCTACGCCGGCACCCCTTGACCAGGGCCGGGTGCCCGTATCCACACCGGCACCCGGCCCTCTCCACAGCCAGAGGATCCCCTCATGCGGCACCCCGACCAGAACAACACCGGCGACGACCCCCGCCCGCCGCAGGCACGTTCCGGGCGCGCCCGCTCTTTGTCGGCCCTCGCCGCTGCCGCAGGTGCTGCGGGACTGCTCACGGCCGCGGTGCTGCTGGGCCCCGGCCCGGAAGCCGACGAGACCCTCACCACCCCACCGGCCACATCCCCTACGGCGCCGTCCACCGTGGTCGCTCCATCATCTACTGCAGCCAGCACCCCGTCACCGGGAACACCTGCGGAGCCCTCCTCTGTGGCTTCCTCCAGCCCGGCGCCGGTCCCCGGCAGCGCCTCACCCCCTGAACCCGTCAGTCCCGCACCGGGGGCGCTGCCCGCTGCGTCGGCTCCGGTGCACTTGACCGTGCCCGCGGCCGGCATCGACCAGCCCGTCCTGCCGCTGAGCCCCACCGCGGAGAACCTGGCCGAGCAGTCGATCGTTCCTCCGTTGACCACCGATGCCTACTGGCTGAGCACCTACGGTCACCCCGGGGACGGGTCGCAGAACACCACCTACATCACCGGGCACAGCTGGGAAGGCCTGGATGCACCCTTCGACCGGCTCAGCACCCAGGTCACCCCCGGGGACACCGTGGTGCTCGGCACCGAAACCGGCCAGATCAGCTACGTCGTGGAGACGGTCACGACCTACGACAAGAACAGCCTCAAGGACAGCGAGATCTGGGCCATTGTCCCGAACCGGCTGGTGCTGATCAGCTGTTTCGTCCAGGACCCGTGGGGCAAGAACGTCGTCGTCACCGCCATCCCCGCTGCCTGAACGCCGGGCACGAGCAGAATCGTTGCCCGATGCATCCCGCGGAGGCGG
Organism: Pleodorina starrii; assembly: GCA_030267565.1. Classification (NCBI taxonomy): domain Eukaryota; kingdom Viridiplantae; phylum Chlorophyta; class Chlorophyceae; order Chlamydomonadales; family Volvocaceae; genus Pleodorina; species Pleodorina starrii. The sequence goes on along the minus strand of BRXU01000081.1, from coordinate 55,602 downwards.
GAGCGACCCGCCCCAGGAGACGCTGTTGAATCTTCCCTCCATCGCCCTGATCACCCCCATAGCGCAGGGGGGGCGCGTTTCTACCCGTCGGTTAGGGAAATGTGCATGTGCAAGGTACGGAAAACGTTGCCGGTGGAAGGAGCAGGCGCCTACCGTCAGAGAAATCGACCATTGGGTGCAGTCATGCTCTACAGCAGGAAGGGCACCGGCATGGATGACCAGCCATTCGCGTTCGTCGAGGCCCCGAGGGACATGACCACCTTGAGTCCGGACCAGGAGTTTCCCGCCGACCTGGCCGGGTTGAGCCTGGTGGAGCTGCAGGTGCTGCACAGCAGGATCTGCCACCAGCTCGACCATGAGTACCTCATCGCTCTGGGCGGGCCTCACCCGCTGACCCTGGACCGGTACCGGGACCTGATCGCTCAACTCGACGTGCACGACGGATCCACCCCCGAGGCTGACCGATGAGCGCCCGCGCGTCCAGCGGTGACCCGGGCACGTTTTCGATCGGCGGGCCACCACGATGCCCGGTTCCGGGCACCGACCTCGCGGCGGTGGAACTGACCGGGGTGGCGCAGAAGATCGAGGGACGGAAAGGCGGTGTTCGCTGTGTCCTCGGGTGCTTTGCCTGCTGATCTGGATGCGGTGCTCACTGTCGACAACGTCTCCGTGGGCCAGCGACTCACCGGCAACGACATCGATCTGGGCGGGCTGTCCCAGGTGGTCGCCACGGTCATTGACGATGAAGCGGTGCTCTACGGAGAGTTCCAGGTCGAGGCCACTGTGATCGAGGACTGGGACCCGGAAGACGTCAATCCCAGTGGATCGGCCCTGTCCGGCGTCGTGGAGGACTGGCGGGCGGATACGAACGGTGAGGTGACACTCAGCGCCTACGTCTACGTCCAGACCGCCGAGCACGGACCCCTGGGCGTGACCTTGCGCCAGGCGTTGGAGGCCTTGAACACTGCACGCGCCCAGTATCTGGACTGGTTGCGGTCCCGGCGCGCACGCTGAGGACCCCGACCCGCAGGTGCGCATCCGGCCTCGGTCGCGCCCAGGCGGAGCAGGTCGGGGCGCTGGTGGCCGCTCATGCGGCGGTGGCCTTCATCGACGCCCAGTAGATCAAACACCTCCACCAAGCGTTGGCCACTCGGGAGCCGGCAAGCCAAGCCAAAGGCATTTTGAGGGAACGGTTCAAGACCACCGCCCAACAGACCTTCCTGGTGCTGGCCACCACCGGCGCCCTGCCCGACGCCAAACCCTGACCGGAGCTCAGGCCTGCTGCTGCGGATTCATCTGTCCCCTGATCAGGGGATATAGTGGCCCGTCGGAACTGAGAACCATGGCACGGGGGTGCTACTCAGTCAGCGGGACCGGCCAGGCCATCATGCTCGCCACTGTCCCACCACCGTGAGGCGCAGGACACGAGCCGGGATCCGCAGGGACGAGGCCGCATCACGTTGAGCTGCTGGTGGGCGTGCCGGCCGATTTTCCACCGCAGGGGGGTAAGCCACTGATGGGACGTACCCATGACGAGCTACACATGACTAGGGACAGCGCCGACACCAGCCGCTGCCCCGCGGGCTCGATAGAGCCGGAAGAGGGCGGTCGCCGGTGAGTCGTCCAGACCGGGGGAAGACGACGTCCACGGCCACCACGAGCACCCCTCGGAAGACCCGGCTGGTGGGCATTGACGCCGCCCGGGGCCTGGCGTTGATCGGGTTGGCCGCCATCCACATCCTGCCGGCCTTCGACCCGGACACCTTCTCCCCTACCACGCAGTGGACGCTGTTCGCCGGTGCTTCGGCGGCGGTGTTCGCCTTGCTGGCCGGGGTCGGGCTGGCCTTCACCTCCGGGGGACGGATCCCCCATCAGGGGCCGGCGATGACCGCGACCCGGGTAGCACTGTTCGTCCGAGCGGTGCTGATCGCCTCCCTGGGTTTCGGGATCAACGGGTTCATGCCGTCCCCGACCCCGGCGGTGGGCATCCTGGTCTACTACGGGGTGTTCTTCCTGCTGGCGATCCCGTTCCTGCACTTCTCAGCCAAGATGCTGTTCGGCTGGGCGGGGTTCTTCGCCCTCGCCGGGCCGGTGCTGGTGCACATCCTGCGCGATGCGCTGCCGGCCTATGAGTCCGCCAGCCCGACCTTCATCGACCTGGCCACTGCCCCGGGGGCCACCCTGGCCCAGTTGCTGCTCACCGGCACCTACCCGGCCCTGCCCTTTCTGGCCTACCTGCTGGCGGGGCTGGGTCTGGGGCGGCTGGACCTGGGTGAGATCCAGGTCCAGGCCATCCTGCTGCTGGTCGGGGCCGGGCTAGCAGTGAGCGCCTGGTTGATCTACTGGGTGCTGATCCTCCAGGCCGGTGGCTACGACCAGCTCATGGCCCATACCCCGGCCCTGAGCGAGGAACAGATCGACGAGATCATCACCTGGGGACCGGACCCGACCCTGCCCACCACCACCTGGTGGTGGCTGCTGATCCCGGGACCGCACACCAACACCCCCATCGCGGTGCTCCAGGACCTCGGCACCGGGGTGGCCGTGCTCGGTGCCTTCCTGCTGCTCACCCGCGCGGGGAAGGCCTGGGCGCTGCCGTTGGCGGCGATGGGCTCGATGACCCTGACCCTGTACTCCGCCCATCTGCTGGCCCTGGCCACCGAGGTGCACTACGACCAACGCCTCCTGTGGTTCCTGGTGCACCTGGGCGTGGCCGTGGTCTTCGCCCTGGTCTGGCACAAGACCTTGGGACAGGGGCCTTTGGAACGCCTCGTCGCCCGCGCCGCGGCCACCACCCGCCGGCTGGTCCTGTCACCCGGGCACCGGAAACCCTGAATCCCCTGCCCACCGATCTACTCTGAACACGTCCACGCGCCCGGCCCCTGTCGGTAGGGTCTTGGTGATGGATCATCCTGCTGCGGAACCACCGAAGCCCGACTCCTCCCCTGCCGACCCGTTGCCTTCCCCGGGCACTGCGGAGGCCGCGCGCCTGGACGCCCTGCACGAGCTGGGCCTGCTGGAGACGGCCCCGGAGGAACGCTTCGATCGCATCGTGGCCCTGGCCCGGGTGATCTTCGAAGCCCCCATGGCGGCGATCACGCTCATCGACGCGGACCGGCAGTGGATCAAAGCCGCAGCCGGCATGGAGGCCGGTGTCGCGGTCGCCCGGGACTACTCCCCGTGTCATTACACGGTTCAGCACCCGGGCCCGCTGGTCATTGCCGACACCAGGTCCGTCGACCGGGTGGCCGATATGACTGTGGTGGGCCAGGGCATCCGCTTCTACGCCGGTCAGCCACTGACCGCGCCCACCGGGGAGCGGATCGGGTCGCTGTGCATCATGGACACCGTGCCCCGCCGGTTCACCGCCGGCCAGCAGCAGATCCTGGCTGAGCTGGGTCAGCTGGTCGAGTGGGAACTGGCGGCGACCGATGAGCTGGCAGTGGCCGCAGCCGCCCAACGCGCGCTCGTGCCGGTCGGCACCGCCCCGGTTCCCGGCTATGAGCTGGCCGGCCGGTGCACCCCGGCCCGACGTGCAGACGGGAGCTACTTCGACTGGCGCCCGGCCGGCGGCCGGGTGCAGTTGCAGGTCGCCGATGTGGTCGGGGTCGGAGCCTCGGCGGCGGTGATCGCCGCCAGTGTGCGGATCCTGCTGCAAGCCGTCATCCACGACAGCGACCACCGCCGGGCCACCAGCCGGGCCGCGGAGGGCATTGGCGCCCTGCTGGGCGGCACGGACACGTTCGTCATCGCTTTCGCCGCCACCCTGGACCCGGCTACCGGCGCCGTGACCTACGTGCTCGCCGGACCCGGGATGGCCATGGTCCTGGGTGCGGACGGCAGCCACCACCGGCTGGCCTCCTCCGGGCCTTCTCTGGGACTGTCCGCGGCCTACGGCACCGCAGGGGAGGTGCGCACCACCGTGGTGGACCCCGGACAGACACTGCTGGTCCTCGGGGACGGGTTCCTCGACCTGGACGCGGACCCGGACTCGCAGAAACGGCTGGACCAGACCCTGGGCGAGGTGGCCGAACGCTACCGCGGTGGCCTCGGGGTCCACGAGGCGGTGGAGCTGGCCACCGCCTGGGCGGTGAGCCAGGGCCATCCCACCGACATCACCGCCCTCGCCCTGCACCGCACCGCAACCTGAGCCGCGTGATCTCGTGGGAGCCGATCACGGAACTCAGGTGTTCCGCCCCGATCATGCTGGATCTGGACAACACGTTGGTGGACCGCCGCGGCGCCTTCACCACCTGGGCCAGGGACTTCGTAGCCGGCCTCGACGGCGACTCCAGTGATCTGGAGTGGCTGATCGCCGCGGACCAGGACGGCTACCGGCCCCGGGCAGAACTGGCCGTACTGATCCGCCAACGCTTCCACTTGAACACACCGGTCCCCGACCTGGTGGACTCCCTGCGTCACGAGCTGCTCGAGCGCATCGAGGCCTACCCCGGCGTGCTCAAGGCCCTGGAGACCCTGGTCGAGAAGGGGACTGCCCTGGTAGTGGTGACCAAAGGAAATGTCGCCCAGCAGATGCACAAGCTCCGCCGCACCAGCCTGCTGCGCTACAGCCCGCAGCCGGTGATCTCCGAGGCGGTGGGGGCGAAGAAGCCTGATCGGTTGCTCTTCGAGACCGCCCTGTCCCAGGCCGGGTACCGTCCGGAGCATTCCTGGATGGTCGGGGACCACCCGATGACCGACATGACAGGAGCTCATCAGGTGGGCATCCGCACCGGCTGGGTCAGTCACCACGAGGCGTGGCCCAACACCTGGGTCCCTGAAGTGACAGCACCGACGACCAAGGACGTCCTGGAACACATCATGGCCACAGACATTCCCAGGTGAACCGCCAAGGCCATACCAGGCGTTGCAAGCGCCAAAACGCAACCCCAACCGCACGGTGGGTCCACCACATGCCGCGTCCCATCGACTACATCGACTACGGTGTGGCGGAGTCCACGGGACGGGTGTCGAGGAGGGACCGCGCAATAGATCAGAACCCGTCCCTGCTGGCAGGCCCCGGGCGGTCTTGGGCGCACTCAACTGCGGTGACCCCACCGAGGAGGCCCCCGTCGAAGGAGTCCCGGGTAGCCCGGCCCCAAGATCCCGACCACGACTTGTCACATCCGGACGGAGCTTCCAAATGGCCAACGGCCCACTCGTGCACCGCAACGAACCCCACTGGCAGGGCAGTGTCGCTCCAGCTGTGGCCTGGTCCTGCGCCGTGGCGGCCATCGCCATCCTGGCCGTGGGGCTGGCCCTGCAGAGCCCGTGGTGGATGTTCTCCACCCCGGTGGCCGTGCTCGGAGCGATCGCCGGCGGGAACTCCCGCCGGTTCCTGCCCATGATCGTCTGTCTGGCGGTCATTGCCGTGCTGGTCCTGGCGCTGGCGATCTTCGCACCGTGAGCACCACCCGGGCCCGAACCCACGTCACCTCCGCATCCCACCGCGCCCAGGTCTGGGGGTCACAGGACGGCATGTGAGAGCCTGACTTGGTCCCCTCCTCTCTCCCCTTGGAGTCCCTGTGAACGCTGCCGTGCCCTCCCCTGCCGTCGAGAATCTCCCGGTCGTCGACTCCTTCGCCGTCGCCGCCCGCCTCCGGATGACCGCCGCCGGTACCCGCGCGAGCCTGGTCGTCGCCGTCCCGGAAGACGCCCCGGTCCGCACGAACACGTTGATCTCCGCGCTGCTAACCATGGGGCAGCAGGTACTGGAGGAGTACCGCCTCACCGACCAGCAGCTGCCCGAAGTAGAGGTCACCGCGGTGGAGCGCGTGGTGACCGTCCCCGCGGCCGCGGCGGCTACCGGGTTCACCGTCGGAGTCACCAACGACCTGGCCGTCCAGCGCTCCACCCTCGTGCTGGACTCGGACTTTCTACTCGGCAACGACGGCGGAGTAGTGCTGGCCGCCGCCACCCTACTGGCAGGCGCCGAGCACCTCCTCGACCCGCAACCGACTGGCCAATCCCACCACACCGGGCGCAAGCACCAGCCATCTTCGCCCCACCGTCGGCGCTCAGGCGGTCGAGGCCGCGGCCACCGCGGCCGCGGCTGATCCTGCCGGACCCTTGACACTGCCCCCCAAGAGCGGAACCCGTCCCGGGACAGATGGCTACGTACTCGGTTACATCCTGTTGGGTGCAGAAACGCCGAGGAGGTCGAGGCCGTTGGCCAGGACTTGCTGGGTGGCGTTGTTCAGCCACAGGCGTGAGCGGTGCACGTCCTCGACCGGAGCGTCTCCCAGGGGAGCGATGCGGCAGGCGTCATACCAGCGGTGGTAGGTGCCGGCGATGACCTCGAGGTGCCGGGCGACGCGGTGCGGTTCCCGGAAGGTCGCCGACTGGGCGACCACGCCGGGGAACTGCCCGAGCGCGGCCAGCAGGTCGCTCTCGGTGGGGTGGTCCAGCGACGCAGCGTCGAAGTTGCTGGTGTCCACTCCGGCCGACACCGCGTTGCGGGCGACGGCGTGGGTCCGGGCATGGGCGTACTGGACGTAGAACACCGGGTTCTCGTTGGTGCTCTTCTGCAGCAGCTGCGGATCGATGGACATCGCCGAGTCCGCCGACGACCGGCCCAGCGAGTACCGCAGCGCATCTGTGCCGAGCCACGTCAACAGATCCCGCAGCTCGATGATGTTCCCGGCCCTCTTCGACAGGCGGGCTCCGTTCACGGACACCATCTGGCCGATGAGCACCTGGATGTTCTGCTCCATGTCGTCCCCGGCGCAGGCGGCAATGGCTTGCAGCCGGCCGATGTAGCCGTGGTGGTCGGCGCCGAGCAGATAGATCTTCTCGGGAAACCCGCGGTCCTTCTTCGACAGGTAGTACGCCGCGTCGGAGGCGAAGTACGTGGGCTCACCGCTGGCCCGGATGAGGACGCGATCCTTGTCGTCGCCGAAGTCGGTGGTGCGCAGCCAGACGGCACCATCGAGGTCGAAGACGTGACCTTGCTCCCGCAGGCGGTCGACCGCCTGTCCCACCGCTCCACTCTCGTGCAGGGCCGACTCGGAGAAGAACACGTCGAAGTGCACACCGAAGTCGGCCAGGGTCTCCTTGATGTCCGCCATCTGCGCTTCATAGGCGAGTTCCCGGACGATCGGCAGCGCCTCATCATCGTCCATGTCCGCCAGCTCCGGCCGGGCAGTCAGAGCAAGGCGGCCGAGGTCGGCGATGTACTCGCCGGGATAGCCGCCGTCCGGGACCGGTCGGCCCTTGATGGTGGCAAGGACGGAGGCGGCGAAGGTGTTCATCTGCGTTCCGGCATCGTTGATGTAGTACTCGGCCGTCACCGCGGCCCCGCTGGCGCGCAGGACACGCGCGATCGAGTCGCCCAGTGCGGCCCAGCGCGTGTGGGCCAGATGCAACGGCCCGGTGGGGTTCGCCGAGACGAACTCCATGTTGATGGTGTGGCCCGCGAGGGCGTCGTTCGTGCCGTAGGCAGGTCCTGCCTCGACGATGGTGCGGGCGAGCTCGCCCACGGCACCGGCATCGAGGGTGATGTTGAGGAAGCCCGGGCCGGCGACGTCGACGCTCTTGACGCCGTCGATGTCGTCCAGGCGGCCGCTGAGGACCTGGGCGAACTGGCGCGGATTCATCCCCGCCTTCTTGCCCAGCTGCAGGGCGATGTTCGTGGCCCAGTCACCGTGCTCCCGGTTCTTCGGTCGCTCCACACGCACCTCGGAGGGCAGTTCGACATCGAAGTCACCGGCCTCGACGGCGGCCTGCAAACACGCGGAAATGGCGGCGGAAAGTTCCTCTGGAGTCACCCGTGAAGCATAACGCCGCCCTCTACAGCGCCCCGATCCCCCGGACATGGTCGCCACCGGTGCACGACAGCGACAAACACCGCTTCTCGGACACCGATGCCACGTCCGACGGGAACCCCAACTGCAACGCCAGGCCCTTGCGCCAGGCATGAATCGATCTCCGAAGAGAGTCGGTGCCCACGAGCGAGTTAGTGGGGCCGTAGTCGCTCCATTTCCACGGCATGCCAGGGCTGGCCGTTCACCTCGGTGCTGCGCACCCGGCCGGTCTCTTTGAACCCCAGGTCCTCGTACACCCGCCGAGCCGAGATGTTGTGTGCGTACACACCCAGTTTCATGGCCGGCAGCTCGGTGATCTCGAAGCCGGTGCGCACCGCCGCGCTGATCAGCTCCCGCCCCAAACCACGCCCGCGAGCTGCCGGGTCGAGGAGGATGCAGCCGAGCCGCATCATGGCCGCGTCATTGTCGACGAGCAGGGAGGCGTGACCGATCGGATTCCTCGACTCCGGGTCCAATCCGGTCCAGTACCGGCGCTGAGCATTCTGCAGGTAGTTCTCCAATTGCCCACGATCCAGCGGCCAGGTAAACGTGCGCCCGGACCAGAGCACCATGTCTGCCTCGGACGGCACCCAGCTCAAGAGGATGTCCAGGTCAGCTGGGATCGTCTCTCGCAGGCGCATGTCTTCATGCTAGGGATGCCATCACCTGGGCCGGTCCAGCTGCTGGTCAAGCCGCATGATCGAAGAGAAACCTCACCTGCAACGCCAATCTCGCGGGAAGTGGCCCATGGCCGGCCACATGTAAAGCGGAGGGCGTGGAGGGACTCATGCACCAGCTGTCCATCAACAAGCTCTCGACCGGCACCAAGACCGCCCACTGCGGCTTCCGCTCCTAGAACGCAGGACGCCTGCAAGCGACCCCTATTGCAGTATTGCCGCGGCGAGGCATCAGGGGTGGAGTGGTCGCGGTGCGGTGGACCGGTGCGGGCCTGGGGTTAGCGGTGTTCGAGGATCAGCACAGCAGTAGTGCCCGGTTCGAGGGCCTGAATGGTGTGCGGGACGTCGCCGGGGTAACTGATGTAGTCCCCGGGGCCGAGCTCCACGGCCGAGTCGGCGGGGCCGACCAGGGCCCTGCCACTGGAAAGCACGAGATGTTCGATCACCGAGGTGGGGTGCGGGTCGGACTCCCGGGCGGGGCCGGGCTCAAAGGCCAGCCGATAGAGATCCCGTCGGGTGCCCGGTGCCGCAGAGGAGAGCAGCGTGGCAGCGTAGTCGGAGCGCTCCGCCCGGATCGGCTCGCCCTCCCCCGCCCGCACGAGCAGCACCTGGGACCGCGGCGGGTCCAGCAGGTCGGCCAGGGACACATCCAGGGCCACCGCCAGGGCCCACAGGGTTTCCAGGTTGGGATTGCCCGTCCCTGCCTCTAACTGGGACAGGGTGGATTTGGCGATCCCGGCCTGGCGGGCCACCTCGGTCAGGGACAGACCGACCGCCTCCCGTTCTCGTTTCAGGGCGGCGGCAATCGCTTTCAAGGGGGCCTTGGCACCAACACCCACTGTTCGCTCCATCAGTTGATTGTTCGTCTTGACAGACACCAGTGTAGGCGTTCACTGTATAGAACCTGAAGTCCTCACAGCGAACAGGGGCTAAGTCCGTGGTCCGGTCCGCGCTGTTCGTCACCGCCGCCGTCGGAGTCATGGGTGTCTCCTACGGAGCGATCTCCGTCGAGCACGGACTGCCCTGGTGGATCCCGGTGCTGCTGTCGGTGCTGGTGGTGGCCGGGACCTCGGAGCTGATGTTCGTCACGATCATCGCCTCCGGTGCCAGCTCGTGGCTGGCCGCAGCCGCCGGACTGCTGGTCAACGCCCGGTACCTGCCCTTCGGGTTCCAGGCCGCGCCCCTGCTCGGGCACGGTGTCCGCGCCCTGGCCGCCGCGCACGTGGTCAACGACGAGTCGATCTCCTTCGCCCTGGCCGAGGAGGACGACGCCACCCGACGCCTGGGGTTCTGGGTGAGCGGGATCGGGGCGGTGGCCATCTGGCCGGCCAGCACCGCCCTGGGCACTTGGCTGGGAGCCTTCCTGGGCGATGTGCGCACCTGGGGCCTGGATGCGGTCTTCCCGGCTGTGGTCCTGGCCCTGGTGCTGCCGAAGGTCCGGGCCGGTGGAGCACCCATGATCGCCGCCGTGGTCACCGGGGCGGGCCTGACCGCAGGCGCCGCCGGATTCCTGCCCGCCGGGCTGCCGGAGCTGCTGGCAGTGACCGCCGTGGTCCTGGCCCGCCCCTGGCGCACCACCGCCCCTGCCACCCAGGAGGTGGCCGCGTGAGTGGACTGGTCCCCGCCATTCTCGTCCTGGCCGCGGGTACCTTCGCCTTCCGGGTCGCCGGACCGGCGTTGCGCACCCGCTGGGCCCCACCCCCAGGGCTGCAGACCACCCTGGAGGCCTGCTCGGTAGTGCTGCTGGCAGCGGTCGCGGTGCGCTCGGGCACCTTCCACGACGGCGCTTTCGCCGGCCCCTCGCTGCTGGCCGGCTGCACCGTGGCCGCGGTGCTGGGCTGGCGCAAGGCGCCGTTCCTGCTCACCGTCGCAGCCGCCATCACCGTGACCGCCACCCTGCGTCTCACTGGACTGGGCTAACACCTGGTCTCATAACTCGGTGGCCTGGCGTAGTCAGCGGAGGTTGATGAGCGTGACGGCCAACAGCATCCTCTAGCCTGTTCCCACGCAGCACTCACCCGATGGAAGGCACGTCCATGGCCACCTGGCTCATCACCGGCTGCTCGACCGGACTCGGCAGAGCACTCGCCGAAGCCGTCCTCGCCCACGGCGACAACGCAGTCGTCACCGCCCGCGACGTGGCGAAGGTCCAGGATCTCGCTGATGCCTACCCCGACACCGCCATTGCCGTCATGCTCGACGTCACCGACGACGCGCAGGTCACCGCCGCCGTAGGCGCAGCAGAGGCACGCTTCGGTGTTGTCGACGTCCTCGTCAACAACGCAGGCTACGGCTACCGGGCCGCCGTCGAAGAAGGCGAGGACGGACCTGTCCACCGGCTGTTCGACACGCACGTGTTCGGCACGGTGCGCACGATCAAGGCGGTGCTGCCGGGAATGCGCTCCCGCCGCTCCGGCACGATCGTGAACCTCTCCTCGATCGGGGCGCGGATCTGCCCGGAGGGCTCCGGATACTACGCGGCCGTCAAGGCCGCGATCGAGGCGCTGACCCTGTCGCTGCGCAAAGAGGTCGCCCCGCTCGGTATCGACGTGATGGTCGTCGAGCCCGGTGCGTTCCGCACGGACTTCGCCGACCGGTCCCTGACACAGTCGGTGGAACCGATCGCGGACTACGCGCAGACCGCGGGAAAGCGCCGCAAGGAGCACGACACGGTGCACGGCAAGCAGCAGGGCGACCCGGTGAAAGCCGCCGCCGCACTCATCACGGCCGTCGAGTCCGATGAGGTCCCGTACATGCTGCTGCTCGGCAACGACGCCTCGGACGGGTTCCGAGCCGCACTCGACGCGCTGCGCACCGAGGTCGACGCCTGGGAATCCATCAGCCGCAGCACCGACTTCGACGCCTGAACGCTGATCCACCGCCCGACGCCGGTGGTCAGGGCTGAGAACACGTCGGACCCCGTTCCTCCTACGAGGGCCGGGGTCCGACGACCCGTTCGGAACTACGGCTTGAGCACCACCTTGATGCACCCGTCCTGCTTCTTCTGGAACATCTCATACATCTGCGGCGCCTCATCCAACGACGCCGTGTGGGTCTTCAGGTCCAGGACGCCCAGCGGGTCCGAAGGGTCGTCGACCAGCGGGAGCAGGTCATCGATCCAGGACTTCACGTTGCACTGGCCCATCCGCAATTGGATCTGCTTGTCGAACATCGTCAGCAGCGGCAGGGGGTCCTTCGTCCCGCCATACACGCCGCTGATCGAGATCGTGCCTCCGCGCCGGACAGCGTCGATGGCGGTGTAGAGCGCGTCGAGCTTGTCCACCCCGACTGTTTCCATCGCCTGCCGGCCCAGCGGGGACGGCAGCAACCCCACCGCTTTGTGGACCACACCTGCCACCGGGGAGCCGTGGGCCTCCATCCCGACGGCATCCACCACGGAGTCCGGTCCGCGCCCGTCCGTGAGGTCCTTCAGCTGCTCTGCCACATCGTGAGAGGAGTCCAGTGTCTCGATCCCATGGCGCTGAGCCATGGCCCGGCGCTCGGCCACGGGGTCCACCGCAATCACCCGGTAGCCGAGGTACCGGCCGATCCGGGCCGACATCTGCCCGATCGGACCCAGACCCAGCACAGCCAGTGAGCCACCCTCCGGCGGGGCCGCGTACTGCACGGCCTGCCAGGCCGTCGGGACCACATCGGAGAGGTACAGGTACCGCTCGTCCTCACCGGTGTCGGGGACTCTGATGGGCCCGTAGTCAGCGTGCGGCACCCGCAAATACTCGGCCTGCCCACCCGACACGGAGCCGTAGAGGCGGGAATAGCCCAGGAAGACTGCGCCGCTGCCGTACTCCCGGACCTGGGTGGTCTCACACTGGGACTGCAGGCCCTTCCGGCACATGAAGCAGTGCCCGCAGGAGACGTTGAACGGGATCACCACCCGGTCGCCGACCTTGATGTTCGTGACGGCCGAGCCGACCTCCTCCACGATGCCCATCGGCTCGTGGCCAATAATGTCACCTCGGTCCATGAACGGGCCCAGCACCTCGTACAGGTGCAGATCCGAGCCACAGATGGCGGAGGAGGTGATCCGCACGATTGCGTCCGTGGGCTCCTGGATCCTGGGATCCGGAACCTCCTCCACGCTCACCGAGCGCTTTCCCTGCCATGTCAGAGCCTTCATCGAACCTCCCTCTCAAGGCCGTTGCTCCAGCCGAAACGACAGCCTGCTGATTTCTGTGATGGAACCGACCCTACTACTGAGGTTCTCCCACCCTGCTCCTCTTTCGATGGTGGTGAGCACCAGGACGACGATGACGCTCTCAAGCATCGACGACACGAAGGTGAAGTGACGCGGGGCTTTCCAAGGCTCTTTCGGTAGCGTGTTGGCGCATTCACCGATCGAACATCAACCGGCCAGGGCTCGGGCAGCCCCGCGAGGAACGTGGTTGCCAGCAGGCCCTGCGGCTTTGTGACTGATCTGCGCGGAGTCAGAGCCCGGCGAGTCACGAGAGCGCAGTTCGCGTAGAGCACCGATTCATTGACACCTCCACGGACGGCTGGGAGATTGGGTAACAAGCAAGCTGACGGTCCACCCGACGGAGAGGCACCCGATGTCCGACCAGTACACGATGCAGGATCCCACGACGCAGTATCCCGGTCCTGACGAGAGCTTCGAGCAGCAGCAGGAGGGGCCGGGCCTGCAGGGCGAGATGGCGCCGAAGCCCGATTCCGGGGAGTCCAGCTACCGCGGTTCCGGGCGGCTGGAGGGTCGCAGGGCGGTGGTGACCGGTGCGGACTCCGGCATCGGCCGGGCCACGGCGATCGCCTATGCCCGGGAGGGCGCCGACGTGGTGCTGTCCTACCTTCCGCAGGAGGAGCCGGATGCCCGTGAGGTCGTGGAGCTCATCGAGGCCGCTGGGCGCCGTGCCGTGGCCGTGCCCGGGGACGTCACCGACAAGGCCTACTGCGAGCAGCTGATCGCCACCGCGGTGGCCGAGCTGGGCGGGATCGACATCCTGGCCAACATCGCCGGCAAGCAGCAGCACTGCCCGGACATCCTGGAGCTGACCGACGAGCAGTTCGACGAGACCTACAAGACCAACGTCTACGCCATGTTCTGGCTGTGCAAGGCCGCCGTCCCGCACCTGCCCCCGGGCTCGGCCATCATCAACACCTCCTCGATCCAGGGTTACCAGCCGGCCCCGATCCTGCTGGACTACGCCTCCACGAAGTACGCGATCAACGGCTTCAGCAAGTCCCTGGCCGCCCAGCTGGCGCCCAAGGGCATCCGGGTCAACGTCGTGGCGCCGGGTCCGGTGTGGACCCCGTTGCAGGTCGTGGGCGGACAGCCTGCGGAGAAGCTGCCCGAGTTCGGCGCCTCCGAGGCCCCGCTGGGCCGGCCGGGCCAGCCCGCGGAGATGGCCCCGGCCTACGTGTTCCTGGCCTCCCAGGAGTCCAGCTACGTCAGCGGGGAGACCCTCGCCGCGACCGGCGGGATGCCCACGCCCTGACCGCTCCGGCCGGGCGGGCCCGGCACCCGTCCTGGCCCGCCCGCCCTGCCGCACGCCCCGGCACCGCGTTCCGGGGCTGCTTTCCGGCACCGGTTCCCGGTGCCCCGGATCGAGGTCCGGCAGCAGGCCGGGGTACGCCCGGCCCACCGTCCCCTGTGAGGAGACCCACCCATGGCACTGTCCTATCCCACCCAGCCCGGTGACATCGACCACCTGATCGCCGACGACCACGCGATCGTCGAGCGCCAGTTCCAGCACCTCGAGGCCGGCCGCGGCGACCGGGGCACCCTCGTGGACCAGATCAGCTTCGAGCTGTCCCTGCACGCCTTCGCCGAGGAGACGGTGATGTACCCCCTGTGGCGCGAGCTCGGGATGGACGAGTTCGACGACGACGCCCGCGAGGAGCACGGCGACATCAAGGAGCTGCTGGTCACCCTCGGGAAGACCGAGCCCGGGGAGGCCGAGTTCGAGGACGCCCTGACCGAGCTGATCTCCGTGACCCGCCACCACGTTCAGGACGAGGAGCAGGAGGAGCTGCCGGCCTTCCGCGCCAAGGTCGGGCCGGAGCGGATGGCCGAGCTGGGCCAGGAGTTCCTGGCCGCCAAGCGCCAGGCTCCCCCGGCCCCGCACCCGCACGCCCCGGACGAGGGCCGGATCGAGAAGGTGGTCGGTGCCGTGGCCAAGCCGCTCGACGCGGCGAAGGCCGCGGTGACCGGCACGAAGAAGCGCCTGGCCACCGACGCCTCCGGCCTGCTGGACCCCCAGGCCCAGGCGATCGTCGATGCCCACTCCGCCCTGGGCCCGCAGCCCTTCGAGATCCTCGAGCCCGCCCAGGCCCGCGCCCAGCCCGGCCCCGACGACGCGGTCAAGAAGGTCATGGCGGAGAAGGACCTGGAGGGTCCCGAGCCGGTGGGCTCGGTCACCGACCTGCGGATCCCCGACGCCGCCGGCGGCGAGCAGACCCTGCGCGTCTACACCCCCGCCACTCCCGGTGAGGGCCCGCTGCCGATCATCATGTGGATCCACGGCGGCGGCTGGGTGCTCTTCGACATCGACACCTACGACGCCTCCTGCCGCGGGCTGACCAACAAGACCGGCGCGATCGTGGTCTCCCCCGACTACCGGCGCGCGCCCGAGGCCGTGTTCCCCGCCTCCCACGACGACGTGCTCGCCGCCTGGCGCTGGACCGCGGCCAACGCCGCGCAGATGGGCGGGGACCCGGCCCGGATGGCGATCGGCGGCGAGTCGGTGGGCGGGAACATGGCCCCCGCCACCTGCCTCCAGCTGGCCGCGGCCGGGGAGCCGCTCCCGGCCGCCCAGGTGTGCGTGTACCCGCTGACCACCCCGGAGCAGTTCGGGGAGTCCATGGAAGACGCCGCCGACGGGCGCCCGCTCAACCGCGCCCTGCTGTCCTGGATGGCGATGCACGCCTTCGCCGGCGTCCCCGAGGCGGCGCAGGACCCCCGCATCGACCTGCTGAGCTGGCCCCGGCAGTCCCTGGCGCTGATGCCCCCGACCCTGGTGATCACCGACGAGCGCGACGTCCTGCGCAGCCAGGGACAACAGTTCGCGGCGAACCTCGAGGCCGCCGGCGTGCCCACCACGTCGACGTACTACGCAGGCGTGATGCACGAGTTCTTCGGCGCCTCCGCCGTGCTCGACAAGGCCGAGGCCGCCCAGCAGCAGGCCGCCGACCACTTCACCACGGCCCTCCACAGCACCACCCCGACCCCCACCACCGACTGAGCCACCGGCACCGGCCGGGGCCCCGCCACCGGGATTCTCAACACGGGGCGCCCAAAGGCCAGGTACATCCCCTGGCCCACGGTTGCCCGCCCGCATCACCTCATCCGATGGCACAACCCCACGTGATGCAGTTCAACCAAGACGACGAAGGAGCACGACTCATGAAGGCACTGGTATGGCACGGCGAGGGTGACATCCGTCTCGACAACGTGGCCGACCCCTCGATCCAGGACCCCAACGACGCGATCGTGCGCATCACGCGCAGCGCGATCTGCGGCACCGACCTTCACTTCATCCGCGGCACCATGGCCGGCATGCACGAGGGCACGATCCTGGGCCACGAGGCCGTCGGCGTGGTCGAGGAAGTGGGTGCCGCGGTGCGGGGCCTGTCCCCCGGTGACCGGGTGATCGTGTGCTCCACGATGTCCTGCGGCGTCTGCCGCTACTGCCGGATGGGCCAGACCGCCCAGTGCGACGTCGCCAATCCCAACGGCCCGGCCGCCGGCACGTGCTTCTTCGGCGGCCCGGCGCCCACCGGCCCCGTGGACGGACTTCAGGCCGAGTACGCCCGCATCCCCTGGGCGTCCAACACCCTGATCCCGATCCCGGGCAACGTTTCCGACGACGATGCAATCCTGCTTTCTGACATCTTCCCCACCGCCTGGTTCGGCGCCCAGCTGGCCGGGATCCGGCGCGGGGACACCGTGGCCGTCTACGGCGCCGGGATCGTCGGGCAGCTGGCGATCGCCTCCGCCTACCGCCAGGGCGCAGGCCGGGTCTGGGCGGTCGACGGCGTGCAGACACGCCTGGTCAAGGCCCTGGAACAGAACGCCGAGGTCATCGACTTCAACCAGGAGGACCCGGTGGAGGCGATCATGGACGCCACCATGGGCGTGGGCGTGGACGCCGTCATCGAGGCCGTCGGCGTCGACGCCCAGCGCCCGGCCCGCGGGCCGGCGGCCGAGAAGTACGCCGCACGCACCGAGCAGTTCGACGCCGAGGTGGCCCAGACCGCCCCGGAGACCAACGTCCAGGGCGAGAACTGGGTGCCCGGCAACGCCCCGTCCCTGTCGGCCCAGTGGGCCGTGGAGTCCGTGGCCAAGTACGGGCGGATCGGCATGATCGGCGTCTTCTCCCCGGACCTGACGTCCTTCCCGATCGGGCAGGCCACCAACAAGAACCTCACCCTGCGCGCCGGCAACTGCGACCACCGCTCGGTCACCGCGCCGCTGCTGGACCTCGTGGCGGCCGGCCTGTTCGACCCAGCCCCCTTCGTCACCCAGCACGAACCCATCGACAACGCGGTCGAGGCCTACCTGAGCTTCGACCGCCGCGACGAGGGCTGGCTCAAGACCGTCCTCACCACCGGATGAGGGCTCAGACGCTTCACCACGCCTGAGACAGTCGCTCCGGCAGGAGCATCATCGAGCAGAGCTGCACGAGGAGGAGAACCGGGATGGGCAATGTCGCTGACGGGATTGTGGACCGTCTCCGTGCTTGGGGGACGCACCGGGTGTTCGGATACGCCGGAGACGGGGTGGACCCGTTGCTGGCCGCTCTGGCACGGGCTGAGGAGGACATCGAGTTCGTCTCCGCACGGCACGAGGAAATGGCCGCGTTCATGGCCACTGGCCACGCCAAGTACACCGGACAGGTCGGGGTGTGCCTGGCCACCCAGGGCCCCGGTGCGATCCATCTGCTCGCGGGTCTGTATGACGCGAAACTCGACAGCAAACCGGTCGTGGCGATCGTGGGTCAGGTCGTCACGACGGCCCAGGGCAGCGGTTATCAGCAAGAGGTGGAGCTTCCCACACTGTTCAAGGATGCCTGTGCCCAGTACGTCCAAACCGTCAACGCCCCGGAACAGGTGGAGGCCGTGCTCGACAACGCCTTCCGCACCGCGATCGCCACCTCGAGCCCCACCTGCGTCATCGTCGCCCACGACGTCCAGCAGGCCGAGGTCCCGGAGAAGGAACACGCCCACGGGATTGTCCCCAGCGCACCGGTCACCGCCGCCCCTCGAGTCATGCCGAGCGAGGAAGACCTGGACCGCGCGGCACGGTTGCTCAACACCGGCGAACGCGTGGCGCTGCTGGTAGGCCAGGGTGCCGCCGGCGCCGCCTCCGAGGTGGCGAAGGTGGCCGAGCGGCTCGGCGCTGGAGTGGCGACCTCCCTGCTCGGCAAACCGGTGATCGACGAGTCTCTCCCCTGGGCGTGCGGGGTGATGGGCCACCTGGGCACCACCGCGGCGGCGGACCTGATGGCCGGGTGCGACACCTTGCTGATCGTGGGCAGCAACGACCCCTGGACCGAGTTCTACCCCGCTCCGGGGCAGGCCCGGGCCGTGCAGATCGATATCAGTGCCCGTAACCTCGGGGCGAAGTACCCCGTGGAGGTGGCACTGGCCGGGGACGCCACCGAAACCCTGCGGGCCCTGCTGCCGCGGCTGCAGGGCACCGAACGGCCCTGGCGCGGCGAAGTCGAGACCATGGTCGACACCTGGCGGCGGGTGGCCCAGGCCCGTTGTGCCGAACCGGGCCAGCCCCTCAACCCCCAAGCCGTCGTCGCGGCCCTGTCCGGACACCTGCCGGCGGACGCGCAGGTGTCCGTGGATGTCGGCTCGGTCGTCTACTGGTACGCCCGCTTCCTGCGCCTGCCCCCCGGGGTGCCGGCACACCTGTCCTCCACCTTGGCCTGCATGGGCGCAGGCCTGCCCTACGGGCTGGCCGCGAAGCTCGCCCACCCTGACCGGCCCGTGGTGGCGATGGCCGGGGACGGGGCCATGCAGATGAGCGGCAACGCCGAGCTCATCACCCTCGCCCACCGCTGGCGGGAGTGGGCCGACCCCCGCTTCGTCGTGCTGGTGCTCTCCAACGGTGACCTCGCCGAGGTCTCCTGGGAACAGCGCGAGATGGAGGGCGATCCCCGTTTCCCCGCCTCCCAGGACGTCCCGGCGTTCCCGTGGGCCGATCACGCCCGTCTTCTGGGCCTCGAGGGCATCCGGATCGACCGCCCCGAGGACATTGATAAGGCCTGGGCCACCGCCCTGAGCGCGGACCGGCCGACGGTGATCGAAGCGGTCGTCGACCCCGCCACACCGCTGCTGCCCCCGCGCGCCACGGAGTCCCAGGTGGAGCAGATGCTCACCGGTCTCGCCCAGGAGGGCGCCGACCGCGCCGCCGAGCAGCTACGGATCCAACGCGAGCACGAGGAGGCCCGGCACCGGTGATATCGGCGTGACGGTGGAACAGGTGCATGTGGGACAGCGCGTGCAGACTCAGGTGAACGGGGTGGCGCACTGGACGGGGACGGTGGAGACGGTCGTGGTCCCGTTGGGTGTGGTGTGGATCCGCGAGGACGGGCTGGGAGAACGTCAGTCCCTGGACCCGCGGGAGCACCAGATACACTCCCAAGATCTCACCGACGGGTGACCTGGACCGATCCACCCCGGAAGGCTCCCGCACTCAGACAAGCCAAACACCTCCGCACCGCCTCTCGGGGTGCTAGCTGGTCCTGCGCCGCCTTCGGCGACCGCACCCGGGAGGGCTCAGACGACCTCGCCGTCCCGATCCGGCGCGAGCGGGGCCTTCCCACGGACAAGGGCCCAGTACGCGACCGGCCACGTTCCGGGCTCCGGCCGGCCCAGCACCGGCGCCATCGCCTGGCGCTCGAGGAGGGCAACCTGAAGGTCGGCAGTCGCTGGAGCAGCGCGCGGCTCGGTTGCTGACAGCCGGAGCGTTCGTGACGTGGCGGGCATCGAGGAGCTGGGTGACGGCGAAATCGAGGAGCTGGGTGACGGCGAAAGCGGCGATGTCGCCGGCGGCCGCAGAGGATCCGATGGCGTCGTGGCCAAAGTATCCGACGTACTTCAGCCCCCGTCCTCGACCGGGCGTGCGGCGCAGGAACCGCACGATCGTCCAGTCCAGTCCCGCTGCGGCACCGGCACGGTCGGCGCGTGATGACGGCTGGTCCGGTGGACACCGCGTCCGCGCCCAGCGGCAACGCGAAGGACAGGGTTCGTTGTCCTCACGCGGTGAACTGCAGCACGGGGCCGCCCTGGGGGCGGGTGGGCATGCGGTGCAGGTCGAAACTCATTCCGGATTCGTCCGCGGCCCAATCGCGCCCGGCCAGGTGCGCAGCGGTCACCGCCATCAGCCCCACCGTGACGTCTTCCCCGGGGCACCGGTGCCCGAGCCGCGGTGAGCCGCCGCCTTGCGGAATGAAGTTCTCGATCTGCCTCGCGTCCAGACCCAGGAACCGCTCCGGATCGAAGTCAGCGGGACGCTCCCACTCCCCCGGGTCGTTGTTGGTGCCCAGGATGTCCAGCAGCACCCGTTGGCCGGCCCGGATGTGCTGCCCGCCCCACTCCATGGGACAACGAGCCCGGGCCGGCAGCATCGGCACGAAGGGATACACCCTGCGCACCTCGTGGGCGAAGGCACGGGCTTGGGGCCCTCCCACGGTGCTGCCACGATCGGCGGTCTCGGCGCGCAGGCGTGCGACCCACTGCGGGTGCTCATGCAAGGCCAGCGCGATGAAGGCCGCGAAGCGGCTGACCGCGATCGTAGGACGGACGATGTTCTGCAGTTCCACACCGGCCGTGTGCTCATCCAGCAACCGCCCGTCCGGATCACGGTAGGCCGCGACAAGGTCGAGCACGGGCACCTGCCCTGCTCCCCGCCCGGTCTGCCCGGGAAAGCCCTCGACCGTGCGGGCCCGGATGATGAGGTCCTTCGCCCAGGCATCGCTGTCGCGGCGCGCGAGCATCGCCCGCGCCCAGGGAAGTCCGGGCACGCCGAAGCCCTCGACGATCGCCGCCAGCCGCTGCGCGCGGTCCTCCACCTGAAGGGCGTCCATGCCCGTACCCGCCCAGGACAGCACCGCACGGCCGAAGACCGCCACCGAGGCCTCATAGACGTTGAGCGTCTCGGCCCTCTCCAGCACTCGGGCCCATTCCCGGTCCACCTCCTCCACCAAGGCCTCGACACGCTCGGGCGTGGTGGCGTGCAGGAACAGCTGCTTGCGGTGGCGGTGGGTGTCGTCGTCGAGCCCGTGCACGGCTCCGCGCCCGAACAGGGGCGCTTTGACGGCCACCGGCATCGCCCCGGCCCGGCGGAACCGGTCCGTGTCGTAGAAGAAGCGCACCGCCTCCGTTCCACGGATCAGCAGCGCTGGCCCACCCATCAGCTTCAGCGGCACGGCTCGGGCTGCCAGATTGCCGGCACGAGCACGCACCGCGTCCGCGAAGGTGTACCCGTCCCGCAGCAGGTCTACAGAGCGGTCAGTCACTCCAGTACGTGCATGGACGGTTCTCATGGGATCTCCAGTCGTTGAACGGTGTCGCTGGTCGGCCGTGGACGGTCGTATTGCCTGTACCCGCATCATAGTGACCGCCCTGTTTCCACCACGGAAACCCCGCCTTGCAATGAAGACAGACACCACAACGAAGTCCTGCACCAAGCGGCACGAACTCCCACAGGGCACAAAGCCCCTCATTCCGCCATCTGTAAAGTGAAAAGCATCCAGCTGCCCTGTCGCCCCAAGGGAAGATCCGGGAGCGGCCTCAACACCTGGGACACCCGCAGGGGAACCCCGGCTGCAATGCCCGAAGTGCGGAACAGGGACGTTGTCCGTTGCCGCACCGATGCACTACCCCTCAAGGCATTGCCTGGTTGCGGTGTTGGTGCTTCGCTGGATGTGCAGACCCGTTCCGGGTCCGCACATCCAAGAGGGGATCATCATGGCTGGTCACAACGAGCAGGCCGAGCACACCAAGGCCGAACACACCCACGGAGACAACTGTGGGCACGACACCATGGAGCACGGCGATCACGTGGACTACCTCCACGACGGTCACCGGCACTCCGAGCACGGAGACCACTACGACGAGTGCCAGGAAACGTCTGCGTGACGACTCGGGGAACCCGCACGGAATAGGGCTCCCCGAGTCGTCTCGACCAGCGGCGCATAGCAGAACAGCAGCTGCTGGCCGAGGCCGCCAACGTCCTCATCGGCCGCACCCCGCCACCACACCAGCTGCTGGATTGGCACAAGCTCACCGGCCACGAGTCGACCTGAGACCGCCTCCGGTCGCCCAGTGCTGCGTCCCGCGTGCCGACACCGCGGAGCACGGGGTCGATGACGCCCCCAATGCTCCACAGCGGGCAGTGGGCGGTCCTGGCCACCGGGTGGTCATCCTCTGCCACAGTCGGTAAGCGAGCTGACAATCACTGTGACGGGTTGTTAGCGTGGGAGCACTTCAGCTCTTCGTCTGAAGCGGCACCCGGAGTCACCGGTTCTCCCGCCGTCGGCCCGGATGCGATCCACAGGAGTACTGCCCTGTGACCGTGTGCCCCTGCCCAGCCCCTGGGCAGGGGCACACGCGCATCCGGGGACCCTGGATGCGCAGGCTCCTCCAGGTACGGTGCGCAACAGCCTCCACGGTGCACCCGTGTTCCATCCCGGTCATCGAGGCGGAGCACCATGGCCGGGGCCGGCGTCGTCGGCTCCCCCTCCGGTGCATCTCGGCCCCACCCTCTGGGGGCCCGCGCAAGGGCTCGGGCCCGTGGCGGTGCCGTTACCGCAGTTCGGCTTAGGGTTCCCGTCGCATGTTTTCGCAGGTCAACGCCACTTCCTGTCACAGTTCTCGGCTGCTTCGTTCCAACAGCGCAGATGTGGAC
This sequence comes from Pleodorina starrii, assembly GCA_030267565.1. Lineage (NCBI taxonomy): Eukaryota > Viridiplantae > Chlorophyta > Chlorophyceae > Chlamydomonadales > Volvocaceae > Pleodorina > Pleodorina starrii. Next base: position 33,229 of record BRXU01000081.1, on the reverse strand, counting down.
AATGAGTTGGCATGAAGCCGCAGGTGGCGGGGGCCGCAGAAGGCTCGGCGGCGCACAGTCAGACCGACCAGGCGCGCGACAATGCTGGCGCAGCGGCGCAACAGCTAATTTCGGGGCAGCAGGTACAGGCCCGGATGCACGAGGCGGTGCACTGGACGGGGACTGTGGAGACGGTCGCGGTCCCCTTGGGTGTGGTGTGGATCCGAGAGGACGGGCTGGGAGAACGCAAGCTGCTGGACCTGCGGGAGTACCAGGTGCGCCACGAGACGCGGTCGGCTCCTCCGCACCGTTCAAGGCTGGTCCATTCCTCTCTGACCCGCGCCCAGGACGCGGCGTTCGGGACACCGGACCGCAGTCCGGTACTGGTCGTGACATGGACTTCGTCCTGCGAAAGCCCCGACCTCCTGGAGGTTCGCTCTCCCCCAGGATCGCTCGCAAGATCGCCATGGGAGCTCATGAGATAGGGGCGGGACGGCCTCCCGGCCGATCCCGCCCCGTCTTTACTCTCTGCCTCAGACCGGACGCCCACGCACAGTGGTGGATCCCCCCGGATCCGTCGCGTTGCCGGCCTGTCCCAGAGATCGAGGGGTCATGGGAATCCCCCTCTCACCAGCAGACTTGCCCATCCCGATGACCCCGGCAAGGCCTTCCGGGATCAAGGCGTTCACATAGAGAAGCAAACGTGTGAGTCTGCGAACACGTGCGGAGGCCGCGCCCTGTTTGCCGCGTGCTGTTCGGACATGGCCCACCCTCGGGAAGAGCCTCGGAGAAGCAGGTCCTCACCGTGCCGGGTTGGTGCTGGACCATCTCCTGCAACCATGATGCGGCCACGGCAAAACAGATCCAGTTTCCCCATTACGGGGCACCCGCAGGGAACCTCAACCGCACCACGGTGGGTCAAGGATTTGACTCCGGATGCGGCCGCCGCGGCCTCAAGCGACCTCGCGCACGCAGGGAGGCCTCATGCAGGATCGCCCCACGGTATAGCCGACCTGTCGGTAAGGAGTACTCACGGGTCTTGTCCGAGAGGGCGAGAGAAGGACGGGAAGTAGACCCCGCGGCCGATCCGCTCTCGGGGTGCCGTCACCCGTAGCCGGGGACCCGCACCCTTCGAACCGAGGTGGAAGGGTTTCGCCTGGCGCAGCAGAAGACCACTACCGTCGATCATGAGCGGGGTCGGGCACTGGAGCCCGGGCACCTCGCTCGCCCCGAGGAAAGGAAATGCCCTTCATGGATTCCAAGATCTCCGTGCTTGCCGACATCGACATGGACGGAACCTATGTGAACCTGGTCGTGACCGGGCACCTGACCGAGACCAACCAGCAAGGGCTGCACCCGCTGATCCGCCAAGCCAGGGCTTTGGCTCCGCACGAGAGCATCCGCGCCGATCCGCGTGGCGCTGAGAACGTGGAGGACAACGCCGTGGAATCGCTGCGCTGGGCCATCGACCACGAACACGACACCGGCCCCGCCGCCGGCTCGGTGGACATCCTTCTCCCCGACGAGGAATCGAGCCAGGACGACCTCGATTCGGGGGCCACGCTGGCTACTGGGGCCGTGGCATGACCCGCAGGCACACTCCGCTTCTCCACCGGGCACCCACATGAGGGAGCGGGCGCCTAGATGAGGGAGACTGCCACCATGGACAATCATGACCCCGTCGGCCCTGTCCCGGTGCCCGATCCGGCCCCGGCCGCCACCGGTGGCACCGGTCTGGAGTCCACCGAGGACTTCCCCACAGAGGTGGCCGGCCTGTCCCTGACCCAGCTGCACGTGCTGCACAGCAAGCTCTGCCGCCAGCTCGACCACGAAACCCTCACCAACCCCGCCGGCCCCCACCCGCTCACCCAGGACCGCCACCAAGAAGTCGTCGCCGAACTCGACACCCGCGCCACCACCGGCCCCGCCTGAGATCCCCTTTGCATCCCCGCAGCCGGACCCATGCGCCCTGCAGGTCTTCTGCCGCCCGGGTCCGTCCCTGACCCACCTTCCAGGAGCACCCATGGACCAGCACTCCACGATCACCGTCCGTCGCGCCCCCGAACGTCACCGTTACGAACTCCTCGACGCCCAGACCGTCATCGGCACCGCCCACTACCAGGACTACGACGACGCTGCCGGCCCGCAGCGGATCTTCTTCCACACCGTCGTCGAGGACGACTACACCGGACAGGGACTGGGCGGGCGACTGACCGGATTCGCCCTCGACGACACCGTGGCCGAGGGCCTGCCCATCGTCACGGTCTGCACCTATTTCGCCGCATATGTAGAAGAGCACCCGGAATACCAGCAGCACACGGTCCCGGCCCACCACGACCACCTGGCGGCCCTGCAGTCGGGAGACCGCTGACACCCCCGCACAAGGCACCTCCGGCACGCGGTCGCCCCCTCCCTGCCTATAGGCCGGTGATCATTCCGATGGTGTCGCCGCGCCGTTCGAGCAGCAGGATGTTCCGCCGCTGCCCGGACGTGGTCGTCAGCGCGCTGTGAACAAGCGCGTCGGCGGGGCCGGGGCGGGGGCCGCCCCAGTGGTCCGGTGCCCCCTGAGCGAAGTGGCGCACGCCACCCCCGCGGCCGCTCCTTTGCCGATGGCGATCGGCACCAGCTGCAGGCCCGCGGTGATGTCCCCCGCTGCGTACACCCCGTCGACGCTGGTGAGCTGGAACCCGTTGACCGCGATCCCTCCCTCGTGGTCGAGCTCGCACCCGAGTTGCCGGGCGAGGTCGTTGGTGGGGTGATGGGCGTAGGAGAAGAAGACCTTGTCCCCCTCCACGAGTTCTCCGTCGGCCAGCTGGACCCCCGCCAAGGCGCCGGGTGCCCCGATCAGCGCCTCGGCGACCCCGTCCACGACCTCGACCCCGTAGTCGGCCAGGACCGCACGCTGCTCCTCGTCGAACGCCGGTTCGGTGGTCCCGGTGACGACCCGCACGCTGTCGGCCCAGTCGAGCAGCTCCGCGGCGTAGGCCGGTACATGCATGCCGGAACCCAGAATGATCACCAGCTGGCCGCGGGCGGCGTACCCGTCGCAGGCCGGGCAGTGATGCACGTCGATGCCGTAGTGATCGGCGAAGCCGGCAACCTCCGGCACCTGATCCCGGACCCCGGTGGCCAGCACAACCCGCTCCGCGGAGATCTCGGCGCCGTCGACGGTGGCGTGGAACAGGCCGCCCTCATCCCGACGCAGGGCAGTGGCCCTCCCGTGGTGGAGCACCACCTGGGGGTACTGTTCCAGTCCGGCGCGGGCCTCGGCCAGCAGCTCGCCCGGGGTGGTCGGATCCCGGCCCAGCAGACCGTGGGCGAACTCGGCGGACAGGTTGCGCTGCTGCCCCGCGTCCACGACCACGGTGGAGCGCTGGTAACGGCCCAGCCAGGTCGCCGCGGACAGACCGGCGGGGCCACCACCGACCACGAGCACGTCGACAGCCGAAGGCAGATCAAACGCCATAGGTCCTCTCCTTCAGCTGACGGCAAGCAGTACATCGATCATCCGCCCCACTCTACGCAACAACCTCCACCAGACCCCCAACCCCAGCAGAAGCCGGACATCCCCGGAAAGCAACCCCTACCGCAACGCGCCAGTCGGTGCATTGACGGGCCATTTCCCGGTTCCGTCTGGGCACGGTGTCGCGGTCGGAGGGCATGGGCTGCGTTTGCCCCACGATCAAGGAGATCGGCTTGCCGGGCCGGACGGTTGATCTGCGTGGGAGAATCCGACCAACACAACACTGACTTCAGGAGCCGCCATGTCGAGGTCAAGACGAGGTGTCCTCGTGATGAAAGCTTCCCTACTCAGTGATGCCACCACGGTTATCACGGTGCTGGGGCTTAACCCCTGATCTTGGACACGCGGAATCCAGCACGATGCTGGGGAAGCGAGAATCCAAGGATGGCAAGGAAGAACTACACCGACGAGTTCCGTCGCCGGGCGGTGGACTTGTACGAGTCCACGCCGGGCGCGACGCTGAAGGGGATCGCGGCGGATCTGGGCGTGTCCCGGGGCTCGTTGAAGGAGTGGGTCGACAAGCTCGGCTCCGGGACCACGAGGACCGGGGAGGTGGTCGCTCCGGTCGCGGGGCGGTCGGAGTCGCAGGCGGCGAAGGTCAGGAGGCTGGAAGCCGAGCTGGCCGCCGCGCAAGCCGAGGCCCACAAGCTCGCGCAGGAGCGCGACATCCTCCGTCAGGCGGCGAAGTATTTCGCCGGGGAGACGAACTGGTGAACCTCTTCCAGTTCGTCGAGGACCACAAGGACGCCTGGGGCGTGAAGCGGTTGTGCGAGGTCGTCGAGGTCGCCCGGTCGTCGTTCTACGCGTGGCTGGCCGCCGCGCCGACACGGGCAGCGAGAGCGGCGGCCGACGCGGCGCTGGTGGCGCGGATCCAGGTGCTGCAGGATCCCGCCCAGGGCGGGGACCGCGCCTACGGCGCGCCCCGGGTCACGGCCGACCTCAACGAGGGCACGACGCCCGGCGATCGGGTCAACCACAAGCGAGTAGCCCGCGTGATGCGCGAGCACGGCCTGGCCGGTATCCGGTTGCGCAAGCGCGTGAAGACCACGCTCCCGGACCAGTCCGGCAGGCGGTTCCCCGACCTGCTCGGCCGCGACTTCAGCATCGGCGCGCCGTGCCGCCGCTACGTCGGCGACATCACCTACCTGCCCATCGCCGACGGCACGAACCTCTACCTCGCGTCCTGCATCGATCTGGGCTCACGCAAGCTCGCCGGCTGGGCCATGGCCGGGCACATGCGCACCGAGCTCGTCGAGGACGCGCTGAAGGCCGCGTGGCACGAGCGCGGGACGCTGGTCGGGACGGTGTTCCACTCCGACCACGGCGCCGTCTACACATCGAAGGCCTACGCGCAGCTCTGCACGGACCTGGGCGTGACGCAGTCGATGGGCGCGATCGGTTCCTCGGCCGACAACGCCCTCGCCGAGAGCTTCAACGCCGCCCTCAAACGCGAGCTGCTCGAGGGTCGGGCGGGGTTCCCCGACGCGCCGACGGCATACCGGGCCGTGTTCCGGTGGGCGAACCGTTACAACACCCGCAGGCGCCACTGCGCGATCGGCAACATCGCTCCGAACGCCTACGAAGCCGCCGCCTCCGCTACGCTCCCGGAAGCGGCATAACCGAAATGACACCGTGTCCAAGATCCAGGGTCAAGGCCCGCTCTCATGAGCATGCCCCAGCACCCCGTTCCCCCGGGGCCAATGGAGCAGCACACGCCCGAGCCGCGCACTGAGCTGGAGTGGGGCATCCTCAATCAGGTCATCGCCACGGGATCCTTGCTGATCCTGGGCTTCAACTATCTGCTGTTCATCGCCCTGATCCATGAGGGCCCGGACTATCCCTGCATCTCGCCACCCTCAGGGGTGGACAACACCCCGGACACGATGGGACGCGGGGACTGGTCGTTTCTTCCGCCGACGCTTCAGTGCCACTATCCCGCGCCGAGGCCAGGCGAGCCACCAATCACAGTGGACATGTTCCCTCAAGGCGCGGAGATCTTCTGGGCCAGCTTGATCGCCGTGGCGCTCACCCTGGTCGTGGGTCTGATCCTGCGCCGCCGGGCCACCACCTCCGTGCCTCAGGGCGCCGGTTTGGCGCTGCTGTGGACCGGGATGGCCACGGCGTCGCTGGCCGACATGGTGGCTCTCGTCCTGTGGGTCGGTGATGGCCGGGCCCTCATACCGTCCGTGGTCGGCCTGTGCCTGGTGGTGATGGGTGTCGTCGGGGCCCTGGCTCGGAAGCGTGCTACCTCGCGACTCACGGGCGATCCGCGATCTCACCACGACCTCCACCGGTAACCCTTACTGCAACGGGCCAGCTGTCAACCACAAACGGCGCCGCTAAGTAGCTCTGAGTCGTGGGACTACTGATCTTGGGGAGGTCTACTCGGTCCTGTTTTCCGAGCCCGAGTAGTTCGGTAGCGCACCACGAGCATGAGAGCGACTCCTACTGCGATCAGCGCCGCGCCCAACGGTGATTGATCACCGTCCATGAGCCAGAAGCCCACTGCACCTAGCAACAGGATTACAACGACGAGAGCTTTGGTCCCTGTAGACGCCACGCTGATCGGCGATCGGCTTCCTGGTCCATCGCCGGCGTCGGGTGGTTGTCTGGACGCTGTCTCCTCCTGCATCCCCCCTACTGCGGACGTGCCAGCAGGGCCGTGGGAGTCGTGCTTTCGTGCTCGGGCCTGGTACCACCGGCGGTCTCGGGAGTAGATCAGAAAAGCCAACAGGCCCAGTACGAACGCCATAGGCACGAACCACCACTGGCCCTCGGTGACTCCTAGATAAATACCCCCCGCAAGGCAGACGACTGCGGAGAAGCTCGTCATGGCTGCTACTGGACTGGGGTACCGGGACATGGTCCTCTTCACGTGGTCGGGTGTATCGCTGCCGACAGGAGGACCTGCCGCCTCCTGCTCTGCGGCGCTAAAAGAGTAGATTGTGCCCTCCGGCCAAGGGGCGTGCTCACCCATCAGGGCCCCTGGCACTGCTTACACGAACAGTCTGATCGAGAGCCCCCGCCAGAACCAGATGTGCATCCGTTAAGGGGACAGGCGAATCAAGCGGGGACCGCGTAGGAACCCCAACCGCGACATAAAAGTCTGGTTGAAGCGAGCTGCTTTGTCGCTGCAGGCCAAGTCGACGCGATGTCCCGCTACCGCCCCTGCCTCCACCCCCGAAATGGCTACACTCCCGCCCGCCCGCCGATCGTTCCCATACGCACACGTCTGGGTAGCGTGGAAGCACACATGACGAAGGCAGGACGATGACCGAGCAGACGAAGCCAAGACCAGTCGTCCCCTGGAAGGCGCTACTACTGCTGGAAACACCAGGCGTTTTCGTCCTAGTAGGCATATGCGTCTGGGCCGGGTACCCCTGGGAGGTCGTCGCGATGCTGGCGGCCATCCCGGTGGTGATCCTGCTCCTCGCCATCCTCCTCTCACGCCGAACGACACGCGCCCGGGATGGCGCCTACGGCCTCACCACCCAAGGCGCACACAGCGAAGCCTCCCTGACCCTGGACCTGCCAGTGGAACGGGTAGTGCGTGTGGTCGATGACGCTTCCCACACGATCCGGCGGCCGCAGCGAAAGAAACTGTCCCCGGCCGGCGCAGAATTCGACAGCCCGAGCAACTTCAAGACCTGGGGGATGCGCATCATCCTGGAGTACCGCTCGATCACACCGGGCCGGACCCTGATCACCGCACGAGCCGAACCGAAGCTCAGCCTCACGGTGATCGACTACGGGCAAGGCGCTAGGGACATCCGAACACTGCTGGGAGCGATCGAACGACGGGCCTCCTGGGACGACCGGGTGTCATAGCAGTTCCTCCACCAACGTTTACTGCAACGTCGCGGCACCTGCCGGGGACTGATATTTCAGTGGCTCCTGGCGCGTGCGGCCTCTACATCTGGGGGCGTCCTCATGCCGCAGTGCGGGTGCGTAGCTTCTCGGTCAGGGATAGCCGCACGGTGGGCCACTCGCTGTTGATGATGGAGAACACCACGACATCGCGCATGGTCCCGTCACGCCACAGGTCGTGATTGCGCAGCACCCCGTCCTGCTTCGCGCCCAGGGCCGCTATCGCGGCCCTGGAGCGGTGGTTGTGCCAGTGCGTGCGGAACTCCACGGCGATACAGTCCAGGGTCTCGAAGGCGTGGGTGAGTTGGAGCAGTTTCACCTCGGTGTTCAGCCCGGTGCCCTGGGCACTGGGAGCGATCCAGGTGGAGCCGATCTCCAGACGCCGGTGCTCGGCACGGATGTTGAGGAAGGTTGTCATCCCTACCGCTCGGCCGTCGCCGGCCCGGATGGTCCACGGCACGATGTGGCCGGCCGCGTGGCCGGCCAGCCGTTTCGTGATCTCCGCGCCCATCGCTTCCGGGGCAGGCAGGCGGGTGTACCAGAGTTGGTAGAGGTTCTCCTCCGCGACCGCCTCGGCCAGTTCCCCGGCGTGCTCCGGTGCCAGCGGCTCGAGCGTGGCCACAGTGCCGGTGAGCGTGGGGATCGCGAGGAAGTCCATGCCCTCATGCTAGGTAAACCGCGGCATGGGTCGGTGCTACGGCTCTTGAGGCTACCTGTTCGAGACCGGAGGCATACCGGGACCAAGCTGCCTCACCACAGGACAAGAACGTCAGCGCTTTCGGAAGACCCGGCACAGCCGGCCCTCGGCCAGGACCTCCTCCACGAGTTCCAGCCCTGCTTTCTCGAGGACCCGCCGCGACGCGATGTTCTCCGCGAACGTCTCCGCCCAGACCGACAGACCCAGCTCCTCTCCGATGCCCACGAGCTCCGTGACTACTTCGGTCGCCAGACCGCGCCCCCACACCTCCGGTCGCAATGCGTACCCGATCCACAACTGCCAGGACTGCCCTTTGGGTCCCGGCTGGAGACGCAGCGTCGCATCCCCGATCATCCGGCCCTCCAGGAGGACCGCCACCCCGCGCACGAACCACCCCGGCACCGGATCCTGCCCGGACAATCGAGACTGAATACGCTCCTGCACCTCATCGCGTGACAGCGGGGCGTGGCCCAGGTGCTCGGTGACGTGCGGGTCACCCCGGTAGACGAGCATCGCGTTCAGGTCGGCGGCCTGTACGGGGCGCAGTAGGCATCGGCCGGTGCGCCGAGGCCACACCCCAGCAATTGGGTCAGGCGGATCCAACATGTCCCCCAGTCGACCACGCGTGCGCGGCGCCACAGCGCACAGAACCTCTGGTGTCGCTTCAGAACCCCTCGTGCAACATGGCAAAGCCAAGAATTCACCGGGCCTCGTTCCTCCTCACCACCGGGCCTGTCCTGCGAATCCGTGAGCCGGTTTGGTAGGCCGATGGGATGGTCGGTCGTGGGGAAATGACGATGAGGCCACATATGGGGATCGAGATGCACGGTGGGGCGTGCGACGATGCCATTGAGCAAACGACTGGCAACGGAGGCCTGATGGCGCCACACCGCAGCAGTACGCAAACCAAAGTGCAGCTTGGATTGGTGGCCCTCTTGGTTCTCGGAGCCCTTGCCTGGTGGATCCGCACCGGCGATGGCGGGCCAGTAATCTTCGCGATTACCTTCGTGGGGGCGTTGGCCGTGTTCTACGTGCTGTTCCGTCGCCAGCAACACAAGCGAAGCCCTCGAGGGTAGTCCGTACCGTGCGCCATGATTCACAGGACAGACCCTAGGCAAAGGGCAGCCCCAGGGAACCTCAACTGCGACATGGCAGGTCCAGTGGTCAAGCGGAGCGTGACCCAGCGTGCAGCACGTTCAGATAGCACCAAGCGCGCCGGATCCGGAAGGCGGAACCGATCGCGACCCCCAACGCCCCACAGGAGGCCAACACCCACGGAAACTCCGGCCGGACGAGCTCACCGAGGAGCATGCCCAGCAGGACTGCCACCATCACCACAAGCCCCTCGATGATGGCGCAGGCAGCCAGGCCCGCAGCGGCCCGGACGTCGGGATCCGACGGCACGATCCTGAACTTCGGCGCTGAGGACAGTGCCCCCTGCCATCGCACCTTGCTGACCTTCTTGTTGAAACGAGGACGTGGGGCCTGAGCGAAGTGGTGGACGAGCATCAGCAACCCGAAGACGGCCAAGGTGGCCAGGAACCACAGCAGCTCCGGCGCAGCATCGGGCAGGAACCACGCCAGCGCCGGAAAGCTGATCACCGCCACTGCACTTGCCGGTAGGGCGCGCCTGATGAGCTGACCAACCGTGGGGATCGAGAGTCCGTCGGCGGGTCGAATGTCACGGCCCACGGCGCCAGCGTCCTCGTCCACGTTCGCGACGTTACCGCCTGATGTGGGTGGCGGTCTCGGCGCACAAAAGGGGACCCTCATCAGGCTCCGCCCGAAGTCGAACCCCAACCGCAGCTGGTCGGAGGTCCCTCATCTGCTTTGGGCGGGTCGGTCGCTTTCCCCGTCTACGGAGTGCTTCGCGGTACCAGACGCCGCCACAAGGAGTACTTCAATAGGCCGATCGCCCAGAGGCCCATGGTCGCCCACGTTAAACGGCATTGGAGGCGCCGGCTGGACTGCATGTCCGGCGCAGGGAGTCTGTTTCACAAGTGCCGACAGACTCCCATGACCCGCCCGTGCAAGGATCTGAAGCTAGGCAGACCGAGCAATTGGAGGGCAGATGACAACAGGGCGATGGGTCCTTGTGGGGCTCGCAAGCGCGGTTCTCGTCGTGTCATTGATCCTGGCCTTCCAAGGGCACCTGGGATCGTGGTTCACCAGCGTGGGCATGGTCTGTGTTTTGCTCAGCGTTTGGGTAGGGGTCCGCCAGACCCGTAAGAACCAGAATCCTCGGATAAATCGGTAGGACGAGCAGGAGCTATAGTCCAGGCCTTAGATCACGCTTGAGGGTCTACGCCTTGATACGTACAGCAATGGGAAGCAGGGCCAAATTGACTGCAGGCCATCAGTGAGAGCGACCACACGGTGGATCACCGCATGCACCGGGCTCACGCTGTTTCCGCTCCTTATCTTGGTCATCCTGCCGAACTTCGAGGACGCGGATGAGGTCGCCCTGCTTTCCCCAGTCTGGGCTCTCGTGTACATGGTCATGTTCGTCAGCTTGCGCCGTACAGGGCCAAAAGCTCGACGATCCGCCGAACGCTTTCTTTTCCTCACCTTCCCCGGCGATTCCACGACTCCACAGGAAATGGAGGCGCTGATGAGGCGGTCCTCGTGGTGCTTCCTGATCGGAGCCGTCCTGCTCCTTGCCGTGCCGGGGCAGTATCTCCTCTTCGTGAGGTGACCAGACCCCTAGGGAACCTCGACTGCACCTCAGCGGGACGCGTCGCCCGGGTTGAGCGACGGAAGAGCCCGCATCTTTGACGTTCCGTTTCGCAAACAGGCGTGGTTGGCTGAGGACTGAGTCAGGGTGGATATCGGGGGACTGGGGCATGCACAGGCAGAAGGTCACCGGCTATGCCCTCATGGGATTGATCGTCCTCTGCATCATCGGCACCGGCGCCCTGTTTCAGCTCGGCAACCCCATCGCCGGCGCTCTCACGGCCGCAGGAGCGGTGGTGCTCTTGCTCATCGGTCAACGTATGCTCACGCGGAATCAAGCGACCGAAGCCACCCAAGGGCCAGAAAAGGCAGCCCTTGTCGTCATGGCAGTGTTCCTGGGCATCGGCGTGCTCAGCATCGTCGCCACTGGAGCGTTCCGAATCCTCGAGGGAGCATTCCTCGCCGGGTCAGCCTTCCTGGTCAGCGGCCCCCTCCTCGCCCTCGCAGGCGCAAAATTCGTCCGCGACCACTGGCCCCGTTCGAAACCGACCAAGGAAGCCCCACCTTTGCATCCATGACCCGAGGCCAGCATTGTTCCTTGGCGCGCACAGCCGGTAGCCCAAGACCAGGTGCGGGAGGCACTCGTGGTGAGCAGAGCCAGGTGACCAACAGCGGGCAGCCCTTCACTCCCGCGTCCCTGTCCAGGGGACGGTCCGCGCGCGGGCGCCCCCGGCTCTCGCTCCTACAGGGGAACTCCTACTGCAACATCGCTTTCATGGGATCCGCGCCCATGGAGGTCTCCGATAGAGTCGCCCCACAGTATGGCCGACCTGTCGGTAAGGAGTACTCACGGGTCTCGTCTGAGAGGGCGAGAGAAGGGCAGGAAGTAGACCCCGGAGTCTCGCCATACCCTCCGACTGCGCCCAGCGGAGGGAACCTTACTGCTTCACTCAGCAGGAGCGGTGAACGGATCCAAGGACAACTCCGGAACGGCCGGACCGGTGATGTAGGCCGCCAGGTACGTCCCGGTCTCCACGTCGTAGAGCACCTCGGCCGACTGGCCCGAGTCGAGGACCCCCTGGATCTGGGCCTGAGTTTGGGTGGTGGCCAGCTCGTTGAGCCTGTCCCGGGCCTGCTGATCGGCCGCCTTGGCCGTAGTAGATGTGCCGACAGAGCTCGTGGGGGCCAGTGCGGGGGTAGCCGAGGCGGCAGCAGGTGCTGCCAGGGCCAGGACAGCGCCGAGAGACAGTACGGGAAGGCGTGTGGTCTTCATGGGTCATCCGTTCTCAAGCGTCTGGATGTGGGGAGAGATCGGTCTGGAGCTCAGCTTATGGTCCCCACCAACCAGAACCCCGCCACCCAGGCGTTGCTCGACTTCCCCCAGCGCAGACGGAAGTCTCAACGCAACCTCAACTGAAGCGCACGGCACAGTGACCGCTCAACCGGCGGCTCTGCCCCGCCCCTCTGATCGCTATGTGCGGGATACCAGGGAGGAGGAACTGCGCTCTCGTAGGGCTAAGGCAGCGCCGCCCAGCGCGCCGCAGAAGCCCCCGTACGGGACGAGCAACGCCCCGATGAACAACCATCCACCATCGTGGACGAGGTCCAGGAACCAGAACGGCACGAACAGGGCCCCGCCTGCCAGGGTCATCAGCGCGATACGCACGGTGGTGGGCAGTTCGTAGTCGGCACTTGCCGCCCAACAGGGACCCCAGACGAGTTGGGTCCAGACCCCGCCAACGACGGCCAGCATTGCCCACATGCCCAACCAGTGCCGCCATGGCACTTCTCCTGCGGTCAGCGCTGCGACGAGAAGGCCCGAGACGACGAGGGTCAGGATTTGGATCACGAGATACACGCTGACCGGGTGCACACGCATCACTCGTCGCACCAAGCACCGGCCTTTCCGTAGATGCTTTCACTGTACGAGCCGCAGCCTCGCAGGGGCCGGAGGCGCATACTGCATGTCTCACCACGCCCCTCCCCGGAGAGAAGAGCCCTCGTTAGGTCCAGTGCCTACTCTTGGTGTCAGAACATGGGCGGGACCTGACAAGCCACTACTAGGGAACCCCTACTGCGCCGTCTAATCAACTAGTCAGCTGAGGCTTAAGCAATCCTCGACGGACTCCACAACAGCATCGCCTTGACATTACGATGCAAGGAGCGGAAGAGAATACTCCCTGCGGACGAAGCTAAAAATAGACTCAGTTGCCTTAAGCTAGTCCGCTGCCCTTGGGACAAGTAGCTAAGCGCGATTCGACAGCTCGAGTATCAGCGGGTTTCAGTTTTTGGATTATGGGGCTTCTCACCTTCATGCCGCCCTCGCCGTGCACGGACGATTAACCAGATCCCCATGCCCACGACCCCCAGCACGTAGAGACCGACGATGATGCTGTCGTCTTGTGCGTCGTCTGGAGACCAGGAGATGACACGGCCTACCAGCATGAGGACTCCGATCCCAAACAGCACGAGGAGGAGCTTGGTTTCGGTACGTCTGGACATGAGGACCCCTGCGGCTCGGTGACGTGGTTAACGCATCTTTACATGCCACCCCTCATGTATCGGTCCCCTCTTATGCGAGAAGGGCCCCTCCATCCGAAGGCGCATGCTCCCTCGATGGCAGGACACCTCACCGACGTAATGAAGCACTGCCAGGGAACCCCAACTGCACCCGTTGGTCCATGAATCTTCAGGCGTTGTTGTACGGTACGGGCCCGCGTCCGCTCGGACAGGCTGGGCCATACCAGCGTCAGCGGATCCCTCTCCCACTGTCCTCGGACTCTTGCCCCTGGGGTCGGTAGGTGTACCAGCTGATGGCTCCGATGACCGCTGCAGCGATGGCCGTGACGGGGATGATGGACCAGGACATGCCCTCTCCCCGGATGACTACGGGGAGGAGCATGGCAAGAATCGCTCCCACCACGAAAACCGCCGTGTAGATGACCCGTTGAACCCTTGGCGATTTCGGTCCCCAGGTGAGCTTTCGCCCCGGTAGCGCGAACACCAGAGCCAGGATGATGAAGGCAATGGGGACGAGCGACCAGCCGGCCTCTGGAGAGTCGATGAGGGTGAACACGATAAGCAAGACACCGACCACGCCGATTCCCAGACGAACTAACCAACTCGACGACATCCGTGCTCTTCCCGTTCTGCTCGCCCTGCTGCCGCTCACCGCGGAGTAGTCGTATCCTCACACGCGGGTGCAAGCCAGCTCGATCCCCACTTATGGGCTGGAAGGATCGCGGATGATCTCAGAGGAACGTGCACTGCAATGCCAATGGGTAGCAGTGTGTGCGTGATGATCGGGCACAGCCTGTTCCGATCAGCTACCTTTGTCGATCTACCCCGCTCGGCTATCCCCACATCACCGTCTGGAAGGACAACTTCATGACTGTTGTCGTCACCGCCGTGTTCACCCCCGCCGCCGGCTCCCGCGACCAGCTGATCGAAGCCTTGCAGCAAGCCATTCCCGCTGTGCACGAGGAACCAGGATGCTTGCTCTACGCGATTCACGATGCCGCGGATGAGTCGATCGTGATGATCGAGAAATGGGCCTCTGACAGCGACCTCGCAGCGCACGCCGAAGGGCCCGCGGTCGCACGTCTGAACGACCTCATCGACGGACTGACCGCAAAGCCCGTGGTTGTCACCACCATGGCACCGCTGCCTGCCGGTACCCATGATCAGGGCGCGCTCTGAGGGTATTCATGGGCGCAGGCACGCAGAAGGGACCTCTTGCCGCTGCCGGCCTACATCGTGACCCGGGGCAGGAAACCGGGTGCGGTTGATGCCCGTATGACCCGCCCATAAAGGGGTGCCCGCTGAGGCGCGTTATACGCAACGCGCGGGGCGTGAGCGGGAAGAAGATTGGGTACGCCCGGGTGTCCACCATCGAGCAGGACCTCACCGTCCAGCGTGAAGCCCTGCTACGCCTGGGTGTGACCGAGGAACGGATCTACGTCGACCACGGCCTCACCGGGGCCCACCGATCCCGTCCCGGATTGCGGGAGGCGATGGCCGCCTGTTGGCCCGGGGACACCCTGGTGGTCACCAAGCTCGACCGACTCGCCCGTTCTCTGCCGGACGCGCGCGACATCGCCGATGAGCTCACCGGCCGAGGGGTGACGCTGTCCTTAGGTGGAAGCAAGTACGACCCCACCGACCCGGTCGGACGGCTGCTGTTCAACGTGCTGAGCATGGTGGCGGAGTTCGAGTCGGACCTGATCCGAATGCGCACCCGCGAGGGTATGGCCATCGCCAGGGCCAAGGGCCGGCTGCGCGGACGGCAGCCGAAACTGTCCACCCTGCAGCGACGGCACTTGATGTCCTTGTACGAGAAGGGCGAACATACCCAGGCGGAGCTGGCGGAGTTGTTCGGGGTGGCCCGTTCCACGGTCTACCGCACGATCCAGCGGGAGTCGACCAAGCGCACCGGATGAGGCCTCACCCCACCGTGGAGGGCAGTTCCCGAATCCGCCGGTAGAGGGTGGCGCGGGACATGCCGAGGTCGCGGGCGACCTGGGTAGCCGGCTCCCCGCCCTCGATGAGCCGCAGGGCGTTGCGGATCTGGGAGTCGGTGAAGGTCTGCCGACGCCCGCCGAGGTCCTTGCCCGCGGCCCTACGCTTGGCCACCGAGTCGGTGACCCGTTCGCGTTTGATCTCCAACTCCATCTGGGCCAAGGCGGCCATCACGGTGAACACCATCGAACCCATTGGGGTGGCGGTGTCCACATCTCCCCCGCCCAGGTTCAGCACCCGCAGCCCCGCTCCCCTCGCCCGCAGCGCCTCGGCGAGAACCAGCATGTTCTGTGTCGAGCGTCCCAGTCGGTCCAGCGTGGTGATGACCAGCGTGTCCCCCGACTCGAGCGCAGGGATCGCCCGGTCGAATTGTGGACGCGATGCACGGCCTCCAGACACTCCATTGTCGACATAGATGTCATCGCGCCGCACGCCGGCAGCCAGGAGGTCAGATACTTGACGGTCTGCGTCCTGCTGCCGCGTCGACACTCGGGCATACCCGATCAGCTTCCCCATGTCCACCCCTATGTGTCTCGCAACTGACGTTGAGTATCCGATTCTAGGGGTATGGATAAAGCACATAGATGCGAGACACGCTCAACCGCGGAAACATGCGGGCGCAAATTTTCTGGATGAGACGTCTCGCATCCCATGGGATACAAGACGTCTAGTGGAAGACTGTTGGGATTCTTGATTGTCAAAATCGCTGACCGGTGCGCCCGCTCTCGACTGCCTCGTTTGCGGCTTTGGCGATTCGGGTGGATCTATGACGAGACGAGCCCGGGTTGGCGGGCATGCCTGCGCAGAGGCGGCGAAATTGCAGTAGAGCCACCGGCGACAGGCCTGGCCTAGCGACCCTGTCAGTGGCCATGTCGGGAGCGTACTGTCGCCATGGAGGACCATCGGAGGTGCTCCACCCGCCGAGTCCCGCACAAGGGCATCGGGGGCACGCTTCAGCCTGACGCCACCGAGCCCCAACGCCGGAGACATGTCGATCAAGGGATGGCGACACGGAAGGTGGTATATTTTCTGGTATGAATTCCACGCACCCCTCCCCTGACGACGTCATCTCCACTCTGGGCACCGAGTTTGTCGAGGCCTTCATCAAGGCCGTCGAAGGCTCCGAAGCCGACTTCGAAGACCTTCGAGAGTACAAGCCGGACTGGGCGGTCCACTACAGCTCTCGATTCGTAGCCAACTTCTTGCATGAGCGCATCTGGGGTCGAATCCAGCCCGCATTGGATTCTCACCCCAACGCCGAAGTCACGGACAAGATGCCGAAGCGCGAGTTCATGATCGAGGGGCGCTATCGGGTGAGGGTCAAGCGGCACGATGAAAGCGATGCCGTAAAGGGCTATAAGACCAGGGGTGCAAACTCATTCTGGTCTGCAGACCTCACTCTTCCTGGCATGGAGGTCCACCCCTTGTCGATGGGGTACCGCTGGGATTCCGAAGCTGAGGCCGTGGTCTATCCACTGATGACACTTCGGGACGGCCAGGACAAGGCCGTTTGGGCTGTGGAACTCCAGGCGGAGGTGCTGGAGTCTGGCGTGACCGACATCCGCCATGTCGCTCTCGACGAGCCGGCCATGCCCGAGCTCAATGTGTCCGAAGAGCTTGAGGCTGAGGCGGAGACAGATGAAGGGGAGGAGGCTGGTTCCTGATGTCCGATGTGGGTGAAGCCATCGAAACCACTCGACGGGCGATCGGCGTCACTCAAGGAGACCTCGCACAAGAGGTTGGGGTGACTCAGGCTGCCTTGTCGCGGTACGAGAACGGCGAGAGGGAGCCCTCAGAGGATGTGCTTAAACGCATCGCTGAGGTCCTGGGGGTGACGGCTGACTTCCTATGCACGGCACCACATGCAGAATCTCCCATCGCCGTCGAGTCTCACATGCGACGTCGAGCGACCGCCAAGGTGGCTGACTGGCGACGAGCCGAGGCTCGACTGAATGTCATGCGGCGCCAAGTGGATCGAGTTTTCAGCAAGGTAGAGATGACTCCGACGTTGTATCTTCCAGCGGTCGATCCTACCGAGATGGGACCCGAGGAAGCAGCCCAATTAGTGCGTCAGCAGTGGCGCATGCCCATTGGGCCGGTCCGCAAACTCAGTCGCTGGATGGATGCAGCGGGTATTGCTGTAGTCGAAGATGACTTGCAGACCCCTCGCATCGATGGATTGTCGCAACGTGTGGGACTATTTCCGGTCGTACTCATAAACCAAGATGTGCCTACGGACAGGAAACGCTTGACAATGGCACATGAACTTGGGCATATCGTTCTGCATTCAGAGTATGCAACTGCTGATATGGAGTCAGAAGCAAATCTCTTTGCAGGCGAGTTTCTGATGCCGTCAACTGCAATCCGTCCTCACCTGAGGTCCTTAAGTACTAGTAAGTTGAGAAGCCTAAAAGCTGAGTGGGGTGTTTCGATGCAGGCTCTGGTTGAGCGTGCGCATCAGTTAGGCGTTATGAATTCAACTGATCGCACGGCCTTTTATAAGAAAATGAGTCGTCTCGGTTGGCGCACACAGGAGCCTGGCTCTGATTTATTGCCACAGGAGGAGCCTCAGCTTCTATCTATGGTGCAAAACCAACTTGAGAATGGTGGTCTTACACAGCACAGTCTGGAAAAACTGAGTGGTGTGCGTGCAAATCGCATTGACTCAGTCTTTAGGGAACGGCATCCCCGTCTTCGTGCTGTCTAGAGCCTAGCTAGACGCTGGACAAAGTATTAATACCTGGTGACGCATCAATCGATATGGGCCCCGGTGTGCACTCCGCATATCGGGGCCCTTATCCGCGAGTCACTAGGGGTGTTTTTACGAGTACTAGAACGCCCTGGTCAATTTAAGCGCGAAATTTAACCAATTTAGTGCCAAAGGCTTTTTCGTAAATGACACTGGTCAAATAAGTTTTGAGGAGGACAAATGGGCAAATCAGAGTACAAAGTCAGCGAACTTGTCGCCAAAATTGAGCGCGGCGAATTGCAGCTTCCGGAGATGCAACGCAAGTACGTGTGGACCTCTACCAAAGTTCGCGACCTGCTTGATTCGCTCTACCGCGGCTACCCCTCAGGCGTGATCCTGACATGGCAACCAGCGACTCGAGTAGAGACTCATTTCGCGGTCGCTACTCGATCAGAGGCAAGCGGAACCCCGCTGTTGCTGTTGGACGGGCAGCAGCGGCTCACGTCCCTGTCAGCAGTGTTGCGGGGCGAACCGGTCCAAGTAAGAAGCAGGAAGCGGCCGGTAGAAATCCTCTTCAATCTTGATCACCCGGATGAACTCACTTTCATCACTGAGGTTGATGAATCGTCTGTTGACGACAACGGGTTCGAGGATACGGACGATGTCGAGGACGACCTTATCGCTCGGGCGAACCGACGGGCCTTCGTCGTCTCGAGTAACCAAGTTCTAGCACTGCAGAACTGGGTGCGGGTGACCGATGTTTTCACCAAGAACGACGGGGAGATTCTCCAGAACGCTGGCGTGAGCGGCTTCAACGACCCCATGTACGAGAGGTACTCCGCCCGGCTAAAGCAACTGCGTGCGATTGCGGAATACGAGTACCGGGTGGACATTCTCGAGCCTACAAAATCCTACGAGGAGGTCACGGAGATTTTCGTGCGTGTGAACTCCTTGGGTGCGAAGCTACGCAGCTCGGACCTCGCCTTGGCGCAGATTACAGCCAAGTGGAACGGATCGCTGGCATTGTTCACCGCGTACCAAACGGCGGTGGCCAAAGAGGGATTCGATCTCGACCTCGGGATCCATTTGCGTGCTCTGGTGGCCGTGATCACCGGCCAGTCCCGTTTCCTCACGGTCAGCTCTCTCACGAAGCAGAACCTTGAAGGTGGCTGGGGGCGCACAAAGCGTGCGATGCACTTTGCTATCAACTACGTCAAAAGCAACTTCCAGATCGACAGTCCCACGCTTTTGTCTTCGCCATTCCTGCTCGTCGCAGTGGCCTATTGGGGGCATCAACGAGACTTCCGTGTCAGCGAAGAGGACGCGGCAACCATGCGGAAGTGGTTCCTCGTCGCGAACGCCAAGGGGAGGTACTCCCACGGATCTAGTGAGTCACTTTTGGACCAAGATCTGGCCGCAATTCGAGCGGGCGGTGGCGGGCAACTCATCCAGCGATTAGTGCAGCAGGTCGGACGACTGGATTTCACCCCCGCCGACCTCCTGGGACGAACTTCGCGCAGTGGTGTCTTCAAAACTATGTTTTTGATGTTCAGGGCGGCCGGTGTGCGGGACTGGGCAACCAACCTTCAAATTAGTCCTAAGCATTCTGGTACTGCGGACAAAATCGAATTTCACCACATTTTCCCTAAGGCATACCTCAAGCAGTTTCGATCCGACCTCGATGCCCGCAAAGTTGACGACATTGTCAACCTCGCCTTTATCGGATCCAAGACAAATAAGGAAATCCGCGATAGGGCTCCGCGGGACTACGTCGGTGAGTACCCACCGGAACGGCTGGCAGCACAGCTGATCTGTTTCGACGATAACATTGACGTAGCGGACGAGTTCGATCTTTTCGTCGAACGGCGCCGGAAAGTCCTCGCACGACACCTCAACATGTTTCTTGACGTCGTCCCGGAGTAGGGCACTCCAGGCTCCTCATTGCTGGCGGGCTGAGGCCATGACTACAGTCAGTGTTGAAGAGCCCGAAAAGGTGAGCATGGAGTTCTGCTGCAACACACTGGAGCTGGCAACTATGTGTCGCGCTGAAGTGTACCCGAACGCCACAGGCGCCTCGCCGGCCGGGTCGGCAAGCTACTTACTGTGCACATGAGTGAAGATGGGTGACTAGAGGTCGTCGCTCACCGATCAGGTCTCCGTCCGGCCAGTGCGGTACGCACCTCGCGCTCCACGTACCGGACCGTCAGGGACCCAGCGTCGTTGTCGCTGACGACCACAGGCATCGCCGTCCAACCGCGGATGCTGCCCGGCACGGAGATGCCGAACAACTCCGCTCGTCCTAGGCTGGCGATGCAGCTCGTGCGGTCTTCGTAGGGGACGAAGACCATCTGATGGCGTTCCGGGTCGGTGAGTGGATCCAAGTTGTACCCGGGGATGATGCGCGCGACCGACTCTTCGATCTTCCGTTGGTTACTGCTGCAAGTCGGCGCTGGCCATAGGCGGGTACTCGGCAACGCGACCGTGGCAGATCTTTTGCAGACTTCTTGCCACTTCCGTGTCCGTGAACCACTCGGACGCGGCGGCGTACCCACTGCCGAGGGCGATCTTCGCCGTGAGGCGGGCCCACAGACGGGGATCGAACTCGAGGGTGAAGGAGAACGTCTGCTCACCGAGTTGCTCCACCGTGGCACCGGCCATGGCCTCTTCGATCTGCTGCGGGGTCACGCCCATACGGGCTAGCTGGGCCCGCACCTGCTCGTCGCTCCCGCTCACCATGAGCTTGTCTCCGCGCTCCTGGACCGGTCTCTGCGACTCGAGTTGCGGTGAGCGTAGGTCGGAGGTCACCCTGCGCCCATCTGGCAGGGTTCCCCGTACCTGCTTGAGTTGCGTCCTGCATGGTGGTGTACGGGTAGCCCGGTGAGCGCGTCGTCATAGACGAGGGCGGTCACCGCGTGATCCTTCGAGTGAACCCCTTCCACAGCACTCTCGAAGAGGACCATCACGATGACCGCTCCTTCCAGTATCGACCCTGCTCAGTTCCTGCACGAGCACCTCGCTCAGGCCTCCCCGGATCTGCTGCGCGAGATGCTCACGACGTTCGTCAACACGCTGCTCTCGGCCGAGGCCGACACGGTGTGCGGGGCCGCCTACGGCGCCTCTTCCCCGGAGCGGGTGAATCAGCGCAACGGCTACCGCCACCGCGACCTCGACACCCGCATCGGCACCATCGACGTCGCCGTGCCGAAACTGCGCACCGGCACCTACTTCCCCGAGTGGCTGCTGGAGCGGCGCAAACGGGCCGA
This sequence comes from Pleodorina starrii, assembly GCA_030267565.1. Classification (NCBI taxonomy): domain Eukaryota; kingdom Viridiplantae; phylum Chlorophyta; class Chlorophyceae; order Chlamydomonadales; family Volvocaceae; genus Pleodorina; species Pleodorina starrii. Next base: position 12,020 of record BRXU01000081.1, on the reverse strand, counting down.
GTCCGCCCTGATCACCGTGGTCGCCGACTGCTACCTCGCCGGGGTCTCGACCCGCCGGATGGACAAGCTGGTGAAGACCCTGGGCATCAACTCCCTGTCGAAGTCCCAGGTCTCGCGCATGGCCACCGACCTCGACGAGCACGTGGAGTCCTTCCGCCACCGGCCCCTGGACGAGGCCGGCCCTTTCACGTTCGTCGCCGCCGACGCGCTGACCATGAAAGTCCGAGAGGGCGGGCGCGTGGTGAAGGTCGCGGTCATGGTCGCCACCGGCGTCAACGCCGACGGCCACCGCGAGATCCTCGGGGTACAGGCCGCCACGGCCGAGTCCGGGGCCGGGTGGCTCACGTTCTTCCGCGACCTCGTGGCCCGCGGCCTGGCCGGGGTGCGACTGGTGACTTCTGACGCCCACGCCGGGCTGGTGGAGGCCATCGGGGCGACCCTGCCCGGGGCGTCCTGGCAACGGTGCCGCACCCACTACGCGGCCAACCTCATGGCGACCACTCCGAAGAGCAGTTGGCCGGCGGTGAAGGCGATGCTGCACTCCGTCTACGACCAGCCCGACGCCGCCTCGGTGCAGGCGCAGTTCGACAAGCTCCTCGACACCACCCAGGCCCAGCTGCCGGCCGTGCACGCCCACCTCGACGAGGCCAGGACCGACATCTTGGCCTTCATCACCACTTTCCCGAAGGGACTGTGGCGCCAGATCTGGTCGAACAACCCCAATGAGCGGCTCAACCGCGAGATCCGCCGGCGCACCGACGTGGTCGGGATCTTCCCGGACCGGACCTCGTTGATCCGTCTGGTCGGGGCCGTGCTGGCCGAGCAGCACGACGAGTGGGCCGAAGGCCGGCGCTATTTGGGCCTGGACGTGCTCGCCAAGTCCCGCCTGAACCTCGTCACCACCACCGCCGAACAGGAGGACACCACCGCCCCCGGCGCCCTCAGCGCCTGACCCCACCAGGATCACGCCGATCCTGTACACAACAAGGGACTTGACCACTCGAGCTCGCGACCCTCGGATGGGTGTACTGGCACAACACCACACGCCTTCACGGATACATCGGCGACCTACCACCCGCCGAGTTCGAGAACGCGTTCTATGCTGCACAAACCGACCATCAACAGCTGGTCGGAATCAAATAGGGCGAGTCTCCATTCCATCAAACCCAGGGCGATTCAATCCCCTCACCGTGCGGTGATCAGGAAAACGTCTACCCCGATTACCATCCGAGGTCGGGATGAACGGCTCGGCCAGTTTCTAACCGGCATCCGAAAGCACCCGCATCCGCGACATGCTGTCTAAAATCGCGCGTCACCCCCCCCCCCCCCCCCCCGCGATGGGGAGACACGCTCTAGCTCTGAGCCTCGCCGAGGCGCGCTTCGGGCGTGAGCTCGGCGCGGAGACCGCCGCCGGTCGCAGCCCCGGCAAGAGCGCGACCCAGCGCAGGTGCCTGCTTGAACAGATTGTGACCGGCCACAAAAAAGACAGAGCCTGCCTCCCACACGGCCACGCCGTCCTCACTCCACGGGAGGTCGGTCACCCAGCAATGAAGGAAGTCGCGCGGCTCTCTGGGTGGAGACCGGGCAGCGCCCGTGTCACGTATTCGCGTGCGCGTTCGTCCAGCGATCGAATCGCCGCCGGGTCGATGAAAGCTCCGTCGTCGCGGACGCCGACGGTGTCGCTGAGTCCGACCGAATAGTTGCTGTTGCCCGGTAGCGGCGTCGCGTAGACGCCGACTTCGCCGAAGACGCCGCTGCTGTCCTGCAAGCACGCGACTCGTGCCGGGGCGGCGGCTTTCACGTCGAAGGTCAGCCGGACGTGTGCAGCAAGGCGAACCGGCAGTGACAGGCCGACGCTGCGTGCCAGGCGGGCGGTTTCGCGGCCGGCGCACACGACCACCTTGGAGTAGACAGCCCGGTCGGTGACGCTGCGCACCTCGACCGTCCCGTCGGCGCGGGGATCGATGGAGATGACCTCACCACCGGTGGTGACCGCATCTGAGAGGGTACCCGTGAGTGCCGTGATCGCGGCTCGGGTACGGATCGCGCCGCCCGACTCGTCGAGCACCGCTGGCCCCGAGTACCCAGCGAGCAGCGGCATCCGCTGGGCGACCTCGGCCGCGTCGATCTCGTGCGCTTCCACGCCGCCGACCTGGTTGAGCACCCGCAGCCGCGCCAGGGCGCTGTCTCCGATCGCCAGCACACCGTCTGATGAGACCAGCTCGACGTCGAAGTGTTCGGCCCACTCATCCCATATGCCGCGGCTTTCGCGCGCGAAAGCGACGAGTCGCGGGTCGTCGTGGGCATGCCGAAAGATCCGCGACTCGCCTGCGGACTGACCCGTCCCGGGCAGACCAGCCTGCCTCGTACAAACGCACCGACACGCCCTGCTCCCGCAGCGCGTATGCCGTCGACAGGCCGACGATCCCGCCCCCGATCACTGCTACCTCGGGTGAACGCGTGGTGGCAACGCCGTATTCAGTTCCTGTCATCGCGGTTCCTCGATCTGTTAGTGATGAGCGATAGGCCGCAAGAGAAGGGGCTGCTGTCACGACGTCAGCGGGCTGTGTAAGCCCGAAGTCACCGCGCGCAGCCACCCCTCCTCTCTGGGCCAGTGCTCCCGTTCTGTGGTGTCAGGCGGGGAGTTTGGAGCCCAGTACGTCGAGCTTCTCGATCGTCGGTTCGGAGAACAACGTGCCGGTCTGCTCGCCGAGAGCTACCGCAACAGGGCCGGACAGGTGGGGTGGGCGTCGCGTCCGGCGTCATCGGGGAACACGTCGAAGATCCCGAACGAGGTCGGCCCGAGGCGGAACGCGAACCACGCGGTGGTCGCCTGCTCGTCCTCAACAAGCGCACGGCCGCTGTCAAGGAACTCCTTCACGTCGTCCTCCTTCCCGGGCAACGCGTCAAACCTGACCAGCAATCCCTTGGTCACACTCATGACTTCTCCTCTTCCTTTGTCGGGGTGCCCGCGAGTTGGGACACGATCGCCTCGGAGAACGCCGGCAGGTCCTCCGGCGAGCGGCTGGTGATGAGATTCTTGTCGACCACAACGTCCTACGACGTCGGCGCCGGCGTTGCGCAGGTCGGTGCGAATGCTCGGAAACGACGTCAGGGTGCGACCGGCGGCCACGCCAGCCTCGATCAACGTCCACGGCCCGTGACAGATCGCCGCCACTGGCTTGCCGCTCTCGACGAAGTCGCGGACGAAGGAAACGGCGTCCTTGTCGACCCGGAGCTGGTCGGGGTTCACCGTGCCGCCGGGAAGCAGCAGTGCGTCGTAGTCGCCCACCGAGGCGTCGGCGACCAACCCGTCGACGGTGAACGTGCCCGCTTCATCCAGGTCGTTCTTACGGGCCTTGATCTCGCCGTCGTGGATCGAGAGGACCTCGGTCTGAGCGCCGGCCCGTTCCAGTGCTTCGCGGGGTTGCTCGAGCGAGCTCAACGCGTTCGACTCCGTCGGCGGCGAGGATCGCGACCCTCTTGCCCTGAAGATCTGCTGCCATGTCAGTTCGCCCCCTTTCCGTTTGACATGCCGGGCTTGATGACGACCTTGGTCCAACCCTCGGACCTGGCGTCGAAGTTCCTGTAGGCGTCGGCAGCCTGATCCAGGGAGATCTCGTGGGAGACGATCCAGGACGGCTTCGCCTTGTCAGCCGCGATGAGGTCTCGCAGCCGGCGGTTGTACCGCTTGACCGGGGCCTGACCGTTGCCCATGGTCTGTCCCTTGAACCAATGTGTGCCGAAGTCGATGGCCACCTTGCCCTGCTTGGCCAATTCGCCCTTGGCCCCCGGGTCCTGGGGCACGAACACGCCGACGGTGCCGATCCCGCCGGTGAACCGGACCGAGTTGATGAGCATGTTCAAGGTGGCAGGGATCTTCGTTGCCCTCAGGATCGTGGGCCTGGTATCCGACGCACTCGCAGCCGCGGTCGGCTCCGAGCCCCATGGTCTCGTCCAGCACAGCCTGCACGGGGTCGACCTTGGAGTCGTCGATGGCAATCGCACCGATCTGCTCAGCCAGCGCGAGCCGGTCAGGGTGGCGATCTACCACCATCACCTTTGCGGCGCCCTTGATCGTCGCAGACAGGGCGGCCATCAGTCCCACGGGGCCGGCCCCGGCGATCACGACGCTGTCGCCCGGGATCACGCCGGCCATCTCGGTGGCGTGGTAGCCGGTGGGGAAGATGTCGGAGAGCATGACGTAGTCGTTCTCCTTGTCCTGCGCGTCTTCACCCAGGCGCAGCGCGTTGTGGTCGCCGAAGGGCACCCGGAGCAGTTCTGCCTGCCCGCCGCCGTACGGGCCCATTTCGGCGAAGCCGTAGGCCGGCCGCACCGGCGGCCGACGGGTCAGGTTGCGTCGTCAGGCAGTAGTTCGTGAGCCCGCGCTCGCAGTTCTTGCAGAACCCGCACGAGATGTTGAAGGGCAGCACGACCCGGTCGCCCACCTTGACCTTCTCTACTCCCTTGCCGATCTCCACCACCTCTCCCATGTTCTCGTGACCGAACGTCCGGCCCTTTTCGAAGGAGGTCCGCCCCTCGTACATGTGCAGGTCCGAGCCGCAGATGTTGGTCGTTGTCACCCTGACCAGCACATCGGTGGGCCGCTCGATCTTCGCGTCCGGAACATCCGTGACTGCGACATCGTGCGGTCCCTGATAGACCACAGCCTTCATGGTGAATCTCCAATCGTTGTGTGATGGTCTGACTTTCGAGACGGTACACCCTCCACCCACAACGAACGAGGGGGTCGTAGGTAAATCAGGCAGGCCTAACCCGGGGGCTAACCCGCACCGATCCCGAGCTCGTCCACCGCTGTCAGCACTGGCTCGAGGAGACCGACCAGCAACGCCTCAAAACCGCTTGACGCCAATAGGAGCATCCACTCAAAAGGACTTGACCCCTGCTTGCCACCGACCCCAACTGCAAGCCGCGCAAGATTCAGCAACTGGTCGTGCTTGAGCAGTGCGGCTTCAAGTGTGTGGCCCAAGGTGCTGTTGCACTGTCGGCAGGCGAGCACCGTCGCCGTAGCACCGAGGGCATCCATGAAGACGTGGTCCCGGGAGGCTGACTTTCCCACCAGGGGATCACCGCAGTACGGGCAGACAGGGGCGGCCATGGACTCATTGTTCCCCGCCTCTGCGCAGCTCCTGTGCTCCGACGTGGCATGGCGCGCAACGGAGGGCGTCAGCTCAGCGGCGGGTGTTAGTGAGGAGAGCCTCGCGCTAAACCGGCGGCTCGTTGCTTGAGACACCCCAAGGGCCGGTCGGTTTCGGCGATGCCCCAGGGGGTAGCGGCAGATTAGTGACAACGTACAGATTCAGGATGTCGCTCCGATCGATGAACATAATCTGGCTGAGCGCTTGGCAGCATCGAGCACGTTGCCGAGTCCAGTTGCGAGCGGCCTTGGTGATCTCTCCGCCCGCCACGATGAAGGCGTGATCGACCAAGACCGACGGTTGATCTCAGGGTTCGAAGATCTCATGGCCAGCATCATGAGTACTTGGTTGTGGATCTCGGCAATATTGGCGTTGCTGGCCTTGGTGACGCCTGATGCGTCGAGCTTCCCTTTTTGATGACCTGGATGCCGAAATACAGGAGATGCTGGGTCGGCAAGGTATAGCGCATCAGATGTCCTTGCCGTATTCCAAGGACTTGTCCTTATGTCCAGCCGCAGTGATGCGGTGGAACCCCAACTGGCGAACAGCGGGAGCAGCACGTTCTCGATCAGTTCATCTTCACTGCACATGTCGAGGTAGGCAGCAAGGCTGTTCGGCGCTGGATCTCGACAGCAGTGAGCGGGCGGTGAGGAATTGGACTGCAACACTGTGACCGTGTTCGTGCCGATGTGGCGCAGATAGCAGTGGCGGTCATCGCCGTAAAAAAGCTTCGAATCCTTCTCTTTCCAAGACCTCATTGAGCTGCTGGAGAGCATTGGGACGATCGGGCCCCTCGTTCATGCGTCGCTGGGGCTCATCAGGTGATCGATGAGTCTACAAAATCCCTCAGGAGGGTGGGTCGGCTCGGCCCGTCGTAGGGGTTCAGGCTTCAACTCATGCTGTCGAGAACGTCCTATGCGACCACCGGTGCAAAGACGCACATCTAGGTGTCGATCGCGTCGTGCACACCAAATTCCGTGTTCCAAGCTTCTTGGAAGAACATCACGTGATGTAGCTGCTGGATCGGTACGGGAAGTACCTTGTCTCTCCTGCGGAGGAACCCAGGTTTCCGCAGATCAGATCAGCCAGTGCCTCAAAGTTACGACGTCTGAACCTCACTGTGGCCTCCGCCGAGGCGCAAACCATTTAGGCGATCGAGCAGATCCGCAGGTTGCAATCTCTAACATGTTCTCCATCCAACTATGAATGCAATGGTCTCCCAATAGGGCCATGAGCGTATTTATATGGCGACCGTAAAGCTAACTACCTAGACGGATTTTAATCAATAGATCAGGAAATCCAGTCAGTCAGCCCATCAGACCCTGTACTGCTTCGTCTAGCTTCTGACCTTGAGTCGACTTTGCTAGATACGCGCGGATGTTTTTGCGGATGGTCACAAAGTACTTGGAGGCGAACTCAAGCTGTGCGATTTCCTGCGTCAGATCCTCCGCGAGGCTGGCGATCAGCAGGTGCTGGTCGTCGTCGATATTGAATTGGGGGATGGGCAACTTCCAAACGCTCTTGTCGATATGGCGTTCGTCCTTGCCGTAGGACATCAATGGTCGAACGAGTTCGGTCAGGCTGGGGCTGTTGAGGATGCCGACGAGGTAATTGGCCTCGGATCGGGAGGAGACCGCGGCCCAGTAGAGTGTGTGGTCGATCACCACGCGCTGGTCGGTGAGCACTGCAGCGCACAGGTGCATACCCGATTTGGAGTACACGACCCTGAGCGGAGGAATAGGCGTCTGCTGCCTTAGAGTCCTCATGTGATCGATCCGTTGTAGCAATGTCATTGGTCCGTTCTGATGCTCCCGCCATAGGTCGTCGGCTCGTCGCATCCAGTCAGCTAGTCCGGACCAGCGATCGATTTGAGGCTCCGAGGGATCGAGGACGTTGCCCCTGGTTGTCATCGGCAGGACGAACTCGTCGGCGCCCAGGATGCGGAAGGGGGCAATGTGCTCGCCGAGGATCGCGGGCCAGATGAACTCGGACTCGACGATGCCGGTCAGTGGCGGAATGTTGACCCATGGGGCCTTTTCGGTTGAGCTGCGTTGGGACCGGACTGCTCGCCGGCCGTGCGGTACACCCAGAACCGACGTCGCATTCGGTTCCACCCGGAACAGCGCTCGAGGATAAAGCGTCGCCCCGTTGGCGAAACGGGGCGCGTACACGGACCGGTCGGCCTCGGATGTGATGGACACCGTTCCGGGCGTGCGAGTGAGCGTCTCCAGAGGCTCGCCGGCCAGGGCATGAGGGGCGGGGGCACGTCCTTCCCAGCGCAGTATTTGGCTGGGCATGGTGGTGGCCCAGCGGCTGCGGTGGCCGAAGACGACGGCGGAGCCGCGCGGGAACAGGTGGGGGCGGATTCGCCGCAGGTCCCAGCTGGGGGTAAAGGCGACGTTGACGTCGAGGAACTCGCCGTTGCGGAAGCCGGCCCAGTAGTCGCGGTCGATGACCGCGTTGGGGACGACGAAGGCGAAGGATCCGTCGCCGGTGAGGAAGCGTTCTACGGTGCGGGCGATGAACAGCCCGGCCAGGTCCTGGTGGGTGGCCGTTGATTCGTTGTGCCAGAAATACCGGGCCTTGGATAGACGCTTGAAGATCGCTTGCATGTCCTTGGACATGTGCCGGTAGGACAGCCACGGTGGGTTGCCCACCAGCACGTCCACTTGGTTGTCGTCGCGGGCGAGCCAGGTGGGGCGGGAGACGTTGCGGATGTAGTAAGACCAGATGTGGTTGCGCCCGGCCTCATGCAGTTGCTTCAGGCGCATGAAGTTCTCGTTGAGCGCCGCCACGTCGCCTGCTCCAATAGCCAGACGACGCAGGGTGCCCTCGCTCAGCTTGTTGGTACGGGTGTCCGCGGCCCGACCGGATTCAGTAACCAGGGTTTCGACGAGCTCATCGAAACGGGCGGCGTCATCGAGAAGGTGGTCGGGAAAGCGCAGCTCGGTGGGGAACAGCTGGTCGCCCTCATCGGTCTGGATGACCAGGTGCCCGACGCTGAGAAGGTCCTCGTGCTGGTCCCAGCCAATGCTGTCGCCCAAATACACCGGCACGGACAGCTCCCCGCGGTCTGGGGCGTTGAGGCGGTCCCGTCCCAACGCCAGCAGGTAGGTGACCCGGGCCAGGGCCACGGCCACCGGGTGCAGATCGATACCCATGACCTTCGAGGACACTTGGTGCATCGCCTCGGTCAGGCTCATCCCCGCTTCCTCTGCGGCGGACAGATAGCGGCGCACCGCGTAGAACAGGAAAGATCCAGAACCACAGGAAGGGTCCAGCACCCGCTGAGTCAGCGGATCAGTGACGGCTTCCTGGACCACCTCATAGGCGAGCCAGTCGGGGGTGTAGTACTCCCCCAGGGCCTTACGGGTGGTGGCGGGGATGACCGATTCGTACAGGACTTTCAGCACATCGTGCTCCACCGCGGACCAGTCGAAGCGGGCCAGCCGACGGGCCAGGGAAGTCACGAAGCCCTCACCCCCAGGCACCTCCAGCACCCAGTCGAAGAAGTCCCGGTCGACGACCCCGTACAGTCCGGCCTGGGCGAACTGGGAACCGGAGAGCAGGCTGGCCGGAGGCAACTGCGTGGCGTCCACCCCGAGCAGGAGGTGGGCAATGATCTCCGCGGAGTTCACCAGCAAGGTGTGCTCCAGGAACAACTCATCGTCGTCGGTGAACTGGGTACCCAAGGCCGAATGCAGCAGTTTCGACCACAGCTGGCGCTTGAGCTGCACGGTCGGCAGGTGCTTGCTGTCACGGTAAAGGGACTGCAGGGTCGCGAAATCCAAGGCGTGGGAGGAACTGCCAGCCCCCAGACGCTGGGCGATCTCCTTCGGAGTGGGGCGCACCCCAGTCCTGGTGGCCAGGACCCCTTCCAGCCAGGACAGCAAGGCCGCCGCCCCAGCTGTGCCGACGGTGGCTGCGTGGCGGGTTGCTTCCCGCAGCACCCCGTCGACTTCGTGGAAGGCGATCCACTGTCGCCCATCCGTGAGCACCCCGACATACCGGGCGCCGACCTCCCGGGTGCGGGTGAGCACGTAGTCGGCCAGCTGCTCAGTGGCTGCGGCCATAACGGACTGGCTATCCAGGGACTTTTTCACCTCGATGACCGTGCACCCGACCTCGATGTCGATGCGCCGGCGCTGCCCCACCTGGGCTTCCAGCTCCACCTCGAGTTGCTCCTCCGCAAGACCCAGCTCAGGGTCCAGCAAGAACATTCGCACGTCCGATTGGATCGTCGCTTCGCTGCGAAAGGCCGGGGAACTGACGAGCCGCTCAAGGATGTCGAGTCGTGCCTGCTGAGTGAGAGTGGGGGGCATACCTAAGACGCTATCCCGCCCGCCCCGCCACGCCGTTCATCCACGAGCAAAGTGTTCTCGGCTTACATTGGCCCCACCGCCTCAGGCATGACGCGGCACTAGCATCCCGCTATGCCTTGGCAACCAGGAACGTACTGCCATGACAGGCGTAAGCCGAGGCAATAGCTGCATGACCCGCCCCGGGTGGCATTCATCTATCTTTTGCTGAATTTACCGGAACTTCCCATTGGCGCCCTGAGTTCCCCGCCTCTGAGGGGGGTGTGGGGTAGTTATTAACGGACCCATCAGCAGACACATCCTGATAGAGCCACTTCGTTCGCGCCCAAGACCCAACGCTCGAATTTATCGCTAGAGTGGACCGGTCAGTGAAGACGCTCACGGCAATCTCCGATCTCCATCTCGTCAACTCGTTTCAAAACCTGCGGGAGGTGGCTCGGTGCCAGCGTTCCCAACCGTGAGCGTATTTCGGCGAATAACATGAGGAAGCCAAGAGAAAGGTGTTGTGATGGCCCAGAGCGTAAAGATCATTCTGGAGGACGACCTCGAGGGCGGTCCTGCTGATCAGACCGTCCAGTTCGGTCTGGACGGCCGGCAGTACGAGATTGACCTGTCCACCGCGAATGCGGAGAAGCTGCGGGAGGCCCTGCGCCCCTTCGCCGCTTCCGGCCGGCGGGCCCAGGGCAAGTCCGCCCGGACCACCGGGCCCCGTTCCTCCACCGGGGGCAACCCGGAGACGGCGAAGATCCGGGCCTGGGCGAAGGAGAACGGTTATGAGGTCTCCGATCGCGGCCGCATTCACCAGTCCGTCAAAGACGCCTACTACGCCGCCCAGTAGACCCCCACTCCCCCACCGGACAGCAGTTCGTCTTCCGGGCGTTCCGTGACGGCGGGCCGGTGCTGGCCGGCCACCGCTGCGATACCGCAGCGAAGCTTCTCGGGGCAGTCCTCGAGCACGAGGGCCCTCACCGTGGCCCCTCCGCACGGTGAGCAGCCGGTGACGGGCTGACGACCCCTATCCGGCACGGTGCCGCCGGGACGCCCCGCGTCCAGCCTGGACAGCGCTGGTTGCCCCTTTGGCCCCCGATACCGACCCCTGCTGGGGGTTGGCCCTGGCTCCTTACGGCAGCTGCGCGGGCACCCGCGTCGTTCGAAGACCCATGGGACCACCCACCCCATCCCGCCGTCTGTCACCAGAAGAAGAGAACCCGGCCCACCATCACCGGTGAGCCGGGTTCCTTCCTCGCCGACCATGGGAAAGCCGCCCGCAGCCGCCCCCCTCCCCCACCGGGGGCCGGGTGTTATCGGTTGAGCTGTTGGGCGTAGGCGCGCACGGCGTTCTCGATCACCGCTCTGGCGGTGCCGTCGTGCTCGGTGAGCTCCTCGATCAGATCGGAGACGTCCTGGGTCACCCGTACACCCAGCTGGATCGTGGGTTCCCGGCGCGGCCGGCCCCGGCCGCGCTTAGGTGCAGCCGCCGGTGCCGCTTGCACCGGCGGGGACGACACCACCGGTGTCGCAGGCTGGGGTGAGGTAGCGCGTGGGGTGTGTAGTCGACCGGGTCGATGTGCTCATCCGGTGCCGGGCCGGGCCAGCGGCGGGCCAGCGAGGCGGGGCGCTCGGGCTTCTCACTCATCGCAGCACCTTCTTCGCGATCGCGGTGTAAGCCTCCAGCACGCGGGAGCCCTTGCGGTATTGGCCGTACCACTCCCCCGAAATCCGTACCTCTTGGACGATGGCCCGGTCCGGGATCAACGGCTCCAGGAACAACCCCGTGGCACGGAGCTCATCGAGGCTGGCCACCTCCGCCCGGCTCATGCGGGCACGAGCCTGCCTTCGCACAGGTGTATCTGCCGGCATTGAATGTTTTTGTGACACTTAGGCACTGTGACACTTAGGCACCGTGGCACTTAGGCACCGTGGCACTTAGGCACCGTGACACTTAGGCACCGTGACACTTAGGCACCGTGACTATTGACTGCGTGGGCGTCCTGGGCTGAGCACTCCGGGGCCAACGAACTCTTCCACGCCGTACTTGGTGTGCAGTTCATCGAGGGAGGTGGCGAGCAGTCCGGTGATCCAATCTGACCAGGAGATTCCGGGGCCAGCGTTGACGACGTAGGCCCTTTTCAGTTCGGTGAGCATTGGCTTCGGCACCGTCACGCGAAGGCGGTCACGTTGCTCAGCGTTCGTTGTACGCTGCGGCTGCGTTTCGGGTTGGTGTGCTGGCTCGGGAGTCGGAGCGGGCTTCTCCTGCTCCGGTGCCGTGGGGGCGATAGGGTCTGCGCCACTGCGGCGGCGACGGGAAGCCTTGGGCGCATGCTGGGTGGGCATCGTGGGATCTCCTAGGAGGTGAGGGTCCGGTAGTGACGGTCATAGAGTTCAACGATCGGCTTGGCGTCAGCGCCCATTTGGCTCAGGGATACTCCGGCTTGAATGGCTCGGCTGATGATGACGCGCTGGGGCACCGGAGGGTCTAGCAGTAGGTCCCCGAATTGTTCGGCCAAGGACAGCCGCCAGTGCCGGTCCTTCGATGACGTTG
>BRXU01000080.1:0-107855 GCA_030267565.1 Pleodorina starrii | reverse complement strand
TAGGGTCGGTCATGTCCGACAGGGGCACGTCCAGGGCCGTGGGATCGACTGTCGGATGCTGTTCGCGGGGTGCAGGTGCAAGCATGGCTTCGGGATGTCCTGTCCTGTTCGTCATGACCTCTCAATGACAGACAAAAGACAATCTTCGGTTAATTGCCGCCTCTTCCCGCGCCAGGAATGCCGAAATTTTTAGCGATCGGCCGCAAAGCGGGTCGCGGCATGTCGCGCGATCCGATCCAGCATCGGGGTCAGCATCTGCGGTGCCTCGCGGGTGGGACCGTCGCCGATCCGCGCGGTGACCCACAGGTACAGATCCTGATCGTTCTCGGCAAGCATGCGTTCGTACAGGTCCAGATCGGGGCCGGACAGCCCGGACAGGCAATCATCGGCGAAGCGGCCCAGAATCAGGTCCATCTCCTTCATGCCGCGTCGCCAGCTGCGCATGTGCAGACGTTTCAGGCGGTTCTCGGGGGTTTCCAGCGTATCAGCCATGCGACAGTGCTTCCTCCAGACGGTCCACGCGGGCGGCGGCCTCGGCCAGCAGGCGGCGCAGATCGGCCAGCTCGGCACGCAGGGCCGCCCCCGCGCTTGCGTCTTGCGGTCCCGCGCCCTGCCCCGTCAACAGCCAAACCGGCGACACGCCGGTGACCGTGGCGATCCGTCCCATCAGGCTGGCCGTCGGTTCGGCCTGATCGACCTCCCACCCCTCCAGCGTCTCGGGGCGCAGGCCAAGCGCATCGGCCATGGCGGCAATGTCCAGGCCCGCGCCTTCGCGCGCGGCGGTCAGGCGGTCGCCAAGGGTCGCCACCGGTTCGGCATAGCTGTCGATCATGTCTCTCGTCCTTGTGAGGGCGTGCGGCGCAGCGTATGCCATGCGGGCCGACAGTTCAAACCGACAGCAGCAAGGTGTCTCATGGCGTTCATCTCGGACCGGCTGGCCCGCATCAAACCCTCGCCCACCATCGCGATGACCACCCGCGCGGCGGACCTGCGCGCACAGGGACGCGACATCATCAGCCTGTCCGCCGGAGAGCCCGATTTCGACACCCCGGAAAACGTCCGCGACGCGGCAAAGGCCGCGATCGACGCGGGCCACACCCGCTATACCGCCGTGGACGGCACGCCGTCCCTCAAACGCGCCATCGCCGACAAGTTCGCGCGCGAGAACGGGCTGGACTATGCGCCTGCCCAGATCACCGTCGGCACCGGCGGCAAGCAGATCCTCTACAATGCGCTGATGGCCACGCTGGACGACGGCGACGAGGTGATCGTGCCGGCCCCCTATTGGGTCAGCTATCCCGACATGGTCCTGCTGGCGGGCGGCACGCCGGTCGTCGTGGAATGCGACCAGGCATCCGGGTTCCGCCTGACCCCCGACGCGCTGGAGGGCGCGATCACCCCGCGGACCAAGTGGCTGATCCTCAACTCGCCCTCCAACCCGTCGGGTGCGGGCTATGACCGGGCGCAGATGGCGGCGCTGTGCGATGTGCTGCTGCGTCACCCGCAGGTCTGGGTGCTGGCCGACGACATCTATGAGCACCTGGTCTTCGACGGCTTCGCGTTCTGCACCCCCGCACAGGTCGAACCCCGGCTGAAGGACCGCGTCCTGACCATGAACGGGGTCAGCAAGTCCTATGCCATGACTGGCTGGCGGATCGGCTATGGGGCGGGCCCCGAGGCGCTGATCAAGGCGATGGCCAAGCTGCAGTCGCAATCGACCTCGAACCCCTGCTCGATCAGCCAGTACGCGGCAGAGGCCGCGCTGACCGGGCCGCAGGATTACATCACCGACAGCCGCGCGGTGTTCCAGCGGCGGCGCGACCTGGTCGTGGCCGGGCTGAACGCCTGTCCGGGGCTGGACTGCCCGGTGCCGCAGGGGGCGTTCTACGTCTATCCGTCGATCGCCGGGCTGATCGGCCTGACCAGCGCCGGCGGCACCTTGATCGACAGCGACGAAGCCTTTGCGAACGCGCTTCTGGACGAAACCGGGGTCGCGGTCGTCTTCGGCGCGGCATTCGGCCTGTCACCGCATTTCCGTATCTCCTACGCCACCAGCGACGCCGTGCTGCAGGACGCGATGGCACGCATCCGCCGCTTTTGCGAAGGCTGCAACTGACCGGTCCCGGCTTGCGTTGAGCCCGCGAAAGCGAACGCAAGAAGGAGCTGACCATGCTGCCCCATAATGCCCTGGTCGTCGTTGCCGACGGCCACTCTGCCACCCTGTTCCGCAATACGGCCAAATCAGGGCTGGAGCTGTCGGAAACGACCAAGGTGACGCAGGAGAGCCTGTCGGGCGACGGCGCGCAGATCGACGAAGGGTCGCCCCGGGATGACGAGGAGGCGACCTTTGCGGCCCAGCTGTCGCGTCACCTCAACGCGATGGTGCTGAAGAATAAGTTCGAGGATATCGCGATCATCGCAGACCCTTCGACCTTGGGCGTCATGCGAAAGCACTATCACAAGGAACTGCAGCTTCGGCTGCGCAAGGAAGTCGCCAAGACGCTGACGAATTCCGACGTCCAGACCATCCAGAACAGCCTGTCCTGAAGACGCCGGACAGACCAAGGGCGCCCCGCATCACGGGGCGCCCTTTCGCATCAAAAGATGCCCAGAACGTACAGGATCACGATCACAACGACCGGAACCCCCAGGAACCACGCCACAAGACCCTTCATCACCATCTCCTCACATTGTGTTGATATGGAACGGCAAAGGACGCAGCGCGGTTCCCGTCACAGGGCTGTCCAGCCCCCGTCGACGCTGATCGTGGTCCCGGTGATCTGGGCCGCAGCGTCGCTGCACAGGAAGACCGCCGTGTCGCCCAGCTGGTCGGTCGTCGCGAATTCCTTGGACGGCTGGCGTTCCAACAGGACCTTTTCGATCACCTCGTCCCGGCCCATACCGTATTTCTCCATCGTGTCCGGGATCTGGCTTTCCACCAGCGGCGTCAGCACATAGCCCGGACAGATGGCATTGGCGGTGATCGCCTCGCGCGCGGTTTCCAGACCCGTGACCTTGGTCAGACCGACGATGCCGTGCTTGGCCGCGACATAGGCCGACTTGTAGGGACTGGCCGTCAGTCCGTGGGCCGAGGCGATGTTGATCACCCTGCCCCATCCCGCCGCGTGCATCAGCGGCAGGGCCGCCGCGGTGGTGTGGAAGGCGGACGACAGATTGATCGCGATGATCGCGTCCCATTTCGCGGCCGGGAAATCGGGGATCGCCGCGACGTGCTGGATGCCGGCATTGTTGACCAGGATATCGCAGGCGCCGGCCTTTTCGATTAGGGCGCGGCAGTCGTCGCCCCTGGACATGTCGGCCCGGATGTAGCGGACCTTGACCCCGTATTCGCCGGACATGCCTTCGGCCAGCGCGTGATCCTCGTCCGTGTCGCTGAAGCTGTTCAGGACCACGTCCGCGCCGGCGCGCGCCAGCCTGTGGGCCACGCCCAGCCCGATGCCAGAGTTGGATCCGGTGACGACGGCGGTCTTGCCCTTGAGGAATTTCTCGAACATCGGCTGCTCCTTGACGGCCCCGAAAGGCGGTTTGCAGGTGCAGCATGGGCAAAAAAAAACGCCCGCACAAGGCGGGCGCAAGTTATGAGGCAGGTTTCATACAGGCAAGAAACCTATCGAGCAGTGCCCTATTTATACGCGAGGAACCGCGCGAGTCCAACAGCGATCTTGCCACCTTGGTTGACGCCCCCCGGTCAAGCCTGTTGATAATGCGGCCAAACAAGAAACGACCGGGCGGCAGGCAATGCGAATCTTCGAAAACCTTAACAAATCCGCGATCAGGGGGGCTGCCCTGGGTCTGCTGACCCTGACGGGCGGTGTTGCATCTATGCCGCTGGCAACCCTTGCCGAACCTGTCCATGGCATTGCAATCTATGGAGAACCTGCCCTGCAACAGGGCTTTGCACATTTGCCCTATGCCAACCCGGACGCGCCCAAGGGCGGTACGATTCGGCTGGCAGAACCAGGCGGGTTCGACAGTCTGAAACCTTGGGTGCTGAAGGGCAATGCCGCATGGGGCGTGGGCGTCCACGTGACGGAGTCCCTGATGATGCGGTCGATCGACGAACCGTTCACCCTTTACGGCCTTCTGGCCGAGACGATCGAGGTCGCGCCCGACCGGCACTGGGTCGAGTTCACCCTGCGCGACGAGGCGCGGTTTTCCGACGGCAGCCCGGTCACCGTCGACGACGTGATCTGGTCCTATGAGACGCTTGGGACGCAGGGCCATCCCCGCTATCTGGCGGCCTGGTCGCGCGTCGACAGGATCGAGGCCACGGGCCCCCGCAGCGTACGCCTGACCTTCACCGAACCCGACCGAGAGCTGCCCCTGCTGATGGGGTTGCGTCCGATCCTGAAGAAGGCCCAGTGGGAGGGGCAGGATTTCGCCGCCTCCTCGCTCGAGGCGCCGATCGGCAGCGGCGCCTATGTCGTCGATCAGGTCGAGCCGGGGCGGTCGATCAGCTTTCGTCGCAACCCCGACTATTGGGGCCGCGATCTGCCTCTGATGGCGGGGGTGAACAATTTCGACGTCATCCGCTATGACTATTTCACCGATGCCAATGCAATGTTCGAGGCGTTCAAGGCCGGTGCCGTCACCGTCTGGCGCGAGCTGTCGGCGCAGAAATGGGCCAGCGAATACGGCTTTCCGCTGATGACGGATGGACGTGCGGTCCAGGCAGAGATCCCGAACGAACGCCCGTCGGGCATCGTCGGCCTGGTGATGAACACGCGCAACCCGGCCTTTGCCGATTGGCGCGTGCGGCAGGCGCTGAGCGAGATGTTCAATTTCCGGTTCATCAACCAGACCCTGAACGGCGGCGCCGATCCCCGGATCACGTCCTATTTCTCGAACTCGGTCCTGGCGATGCAGGACGGGCCCGCCACGGGGCGCGTGGCGGAACTGCTGGCGCCCTTCGCGGCCGACCTGCCGCCCGGCACGCTGGACGGCTATACCCTGCCCGAAGGATCGGACCGCGCGATGGACCGCGCCGGTGTCCGCCGCGCGATGGCGCTGATGGCCGAGGCCGGCTGGACGGTTCAAGACGGACAGCTGAAGAACGCGCAGGGCCAGCCCTTCGCCTTCGAGATCCTGCTGAACCAGAACGGCACCGCGATGCGCAGCGGGTCCGAGGTTCAGCAGATCGTGAACATCTATGTCGAGGCGCTGCGCCCCCTGGGGATCACCCCGCGCATCACTTTGCTCGATTCCGCGCAGTACATCGAACGCACGAACAACTATCAGTTCGACATGACATGGTACGAACGCGGCCTGTCGCTGTCGCCGGGCAGCGAACAGCGCCTGTACTGGGGCCGCGACGGCGTATCCACGCCCGGCAGCCGCAACTGGATGGGCATCGACAGCCCCGCGGCCGAGGCGATGATCGACGCCATGACGGCCGCCGACACGGCCGAGGATTTCACCGCCGCGGTCCGGGCGCTGGACCGCGTGCTGACGGCGGGGCGCTATGTGATCCCGGTCAGCTTTTCGCCGATCTCGCGGCTGGCCCATGCCGCGGATCTGAAATACCCAGAGGAAATACCCATGTACGGGGACTGGCCGGGCTTTTTGCCCGAAGTCTGGTGGCAGGAGACGAACTGATGCGAATGTTTTGGGTTACTGTAGCGGCTTGCACGATGCTGGCCGGTTGCAACACCGTCGCCGGTGTCGGCGAGGACATTACAGGGACGGCGCGCTGGTTCCAGGGCAGCCTTCCGACAGGAGGTTATTGATGAAGTGGCACCATGTTCAGGAAAACTGGGCGGCCTTCTATGAGGCGATCATCGACAAGTGGCCCGAGGCCGAGGACACCGAGCTGGACGAGATCGACGGCGACCAGCGCGCCTTCATCGCCTATCTGGTCGAGGTGACCGGCCAGGAGCCCGCCGAGATCCGCGAGGAGCTGCGCGAATGGCTGGTCGGAGAGATCCCGTCGGACGTCGTGATGGACCCCGTCCATGACAACCACTCGATCGCGCTGTCGTCCAAGTTCGTGAACGAGGGCGAGGACGAGTTCTCGGACGATTCGCGCTTTGGCGACGACGACAGCGACAAGGACGACTGAGAGGGCGTCTGCCCCCTATCCCGCGGCGGGGCGGCCGATGCCGCCCAGCTTGCCCATGTGCCGCGCCAGCAGCACATAGATCACCCCGTACAGCGCCGCGACGATCAGGCCGACCCACTGGATCTCGAACGGGGTGAAGACATAGGCGCCGACCAGCCCCAGCTGCAGCAGGAAATGCAGCGGATAATAGCGCCGGTCCCCCAACGTCTCGCGCGACCAGTTCAGGTTCGTCGAATACAGCCGGATCAGGCTGTCCAGAGAGTTCACGACGAAGACCACACCGACAGCGATCATGAACCAGTTCAGCCAGCCGGGGATCACGATCCCACCCTGGTGATAGACGAACAGCACGCTGAACCACAGCCCCAGGGGGATCGCCGGCAGGGCCACCATTGCCAGTGCCAGCTGCCAGACCCTCAGCCCGCCGACGAAGCGCGCGACGAACTGGCCGATCATGATCGACCACGCGAACCACCAGAACAGATAGAATTCGTGGTAATCCGAAATGGGCGTGGCAAAGCGCGGCAGATGCGCGAAGTACCCGCCCAGCAGGCCGACGCTGTCAAAGAAATCGCCCAGACCCACGCGGCTGTAGACGAAGGCGATCATCGCCAGTGCGGTGAAGGCCAGCATGCCGAACCCATAGCTGGAGATGATGGCCAGCCACTTCATCACCGCCATGTTGCCGCTGGACAGGACGGCGGTGGCGATCACCACCACGACCAACGCCCAGACCGCGCCCTGCGGCAGGTCCCGGGCATAGGTCGGCAGGTTCGACATGAACAGATAGCAGGTGAACGAGCAGGTCGCGATGACCGTCAGGTTGTAGACCCACTTGACCGCCGGGATCTGGAACAGCTGCAGGCGCGGCTCCAGCGCGATGAAATAGAAGGTGGCCACGAAGTACATCAGCCAGACCAGCGGCCCCCACATGCCGAATTCCACGGCCAGCGCGTTCGTGAACCCGAAGGCGGGATCCTCCTCATAGATCGGGAATTCTGCCAGGGGCAGCATGACCAGACCCATGTCCAGTCCGGCGGTGAATAGCAGGGCGATCAGGGTGAACAGGCCGACGGGCTCTTCGCCCTGCAGCCGCAGGCGGGGCCAGCGGATCAGGACGAACAGCGCGCAGGCCAGCACACTGAGATAGGCGACGGTGATGATTGGCGTCATGGGCCCAATCCTCCTTAGACAGATGAACGATCAGCGCCACAGTGCAGCCGGGCATGTGGCCCGCTGTACGCGCATGATCGCAGCCAAGTGGCCGCATGTTTCTTTGATACTCTAAGGATGCTTTATATTGAGTGACGGGTCAATCAACAAATGCAATGCGTGTCTATCCGGCACCCGAACGCCTATTGTGCGCAAATGGCTGCAACCGTGGCTTGAGATTTCACAAAGCATCTGCGACATGCTGCGCCTCATACCCATCCCGTCCATGGCCAAGGGGACGATCTGATGTCCAGCAGCCTGAAAATCGCCGTCGGCAGCATCTTTGTCGGCTTGATCGTGCTTGGGCTGAAGACCCTGGCCTGGTACCTGACCGGGTCGGTGGCGCTGCTGTCGGACGCGCTGGAAAGCATCGTGAACGTGGCGACCGCGGTCGCGGCGCTGGTCGCGATCTCGGTGGCGCAACGACCGGCGGATCAGTCGCATCCCTATGGCCATCACAAGGCCGAATTCCTCAGCGCCGTGCTGGAAGGGGTGCTGATCATCGTGGCAGCCCTGCTGATCCTGCGCGAGGCGTGGCACGCCTTCCAGAACCCGCGCGAGATTCAAGCCGTCGGCATGGGCATGGCCATCAACGCCAGCGCGGGCGTGCTGAACGCGATCTGGTGCAGCATCCTGATCCGTCAGGGGCGGCGGCTGCGCTCTCCCGCGCTGGTCGCGGACGGCAAGCACCTGCTGACGGACGTGGTGTCGTCGGGGGGCGTCCTGCTGGGCGTGGGGCTGGCGGTGGCGACCGGCTGGTCGATCCTGGACCCGGCGCTTGCGATGCTGGTGGGGGTGAACATCCTGTGGTCGGGATGGAAGGTCATGGCGTCGTCTGTCTCCGGCCTGCTGGACGAGGCCGTGCCCGAAAAGACGCTGGTGACCATCCGCGACATCATCTCGGACAAGGCCAGTGGCGCGCTGGAGGCGCATGACCTGCGCACGCGTCATGCGGGCGCCGTCACCTTCATCGACTTTCACCTGGTCGTGGACGGCCAGACCACCGTGTCGGACGCCCATGACATCTGCGATCGGGTCGAGGCCAGCCTGAAGGCCAAGCTGCCCGACGCCCAGATCACCATTCACGTCGAGCCGGAACACAAGGCCAAGCATTCCGGCGTTCTGGTGATCTGACCCGCCGCCCGGCGCCGCCTGCCGTCAGGCGGCCAGGCGTACCCAGACCGGGACGTGGTCGCTTGGCTTTTCACCGGCCCGCGCATCGCGGTCGACGCCCGTTTCGATCATTAGGTCGGCCGCTTGGGGCGACAGCAGCAGATGGTCGATGCGGATGCCGTTGTCACGCTCCCACGCGCTGCCCTGATAGTCCCAGAAGGTGAACGGTCCGCGCGTGGCCCAGGGGTCGCGGATGCGCACCGCATCGGTCCAGCCCTGGTTCACGATGGCGCGGAACGCTGCCCGGCTTTGCGGCAGGAACAGCGCATCCTCGGTCCAGCGGTCCGGATGGGCCGCGTCGCGCGGTTCGGGAATGATGTTGTAGTCGCCCAGCATCACCACCGGCAACTCCGACGCCAGCAATTCCGCCGCGCGCAGGCGCAGGCGTTCCATCCATGCCAGCTTGTAGTCGTATTTCGGCCCCGGCGCGGGGTTGCCGTTGGGCAGGTACAGCCCGGCGATGCGCACCGCATGGGTGCCGACCACGGTCGCCTCGATATAGCGGGCCTGCTCATCGGCATCGTCGCCGGGCAGGCCGCGGGTCACGTCCTCCAACGGCAGCCGCGACAGGATCGCCACGCCGTTGAAGCCCTTCTGGCCGTGGGTTTCCACCTGCCATCCCAGATCCTGGAAATGCTCGCGCGGGAACCCCTCGTCCACGGACTTGATTTCCTGCAGCACGACCAGATCGGCATCGGTCGAGGCCAGCCAGTCGGTCAGGGCCTGCACGCGGGCCTTGACGCCGTTGATGTTGAAGCTTGCGATTTTCATGGGCGGCATCTTTAGCGCCGCCTGCGCGTTTGGCAACATGAACCGGAAAGGGGCCGCGATGATCCGACTGCTGATCCTGCTGATGGTCCTGCCCGTGGCGGCCACCGCGCGCCCGGTCACCGGGCTGCTGGAAAAGGCCAGCCCCCTGCCCGCGACGATCCCCCTGCAGGTCCGCGCCCCGGCCGACATGGATCACGCGATCATCCTGACGGATGACCAAGGCGCGCCCGTCATCAGCGGCTATCTGCGCGGCGGCGCGGTCCTGCGGCTGCTGGTGCCGCCGGGAGATCACCGCCTGAGCGTGGCCAGCGGGCCCGCGCAGGACTGGCAGGGCCTGGCCGACATGTTCGGCGCGCCTGCCATCGCGTTGCCGCAGCCCTTGCACTTTGTCATCGATGGGACACGGCGCGAGGGGCAGTCCATCACGCTGTGGAAGGACGGTGACGGCCTGCGGATCACCGACCGGCAGAACCGTGTCATCTGTCAGAACGCCGGATGGGAAACCACGCGCGTCGTCAAGACGCTGCCCTCGGGAACGCAGTTCCGTTATGTGGAGCGGCGGCTGGACCCGCGCAGCATCCCCTGCGACTAGATCGAGAAGCTGGTTCCGCAGCCGCAGCTTGCCGTGGCGTTCGGGTTCTCGATCACGAAGCGCGCGCCGATCAGCTCGTCGGTGAAATCGATGACCGCCCCCGCCAGATAGGGCAGCGACACCGGATCGACGACGACCCTCTGTCCCGATTTCTCCAGGATCAGATCGTCGGTCTCGGGCGCGTCCAGGCGGATGTCGTACTGGAAGCCGGAACATCCCCCGCCCAGCACCGCGATGCGCAGCGGTACCGGGTCCTTGCCCGCATTGATCTGGGACAGGCGGTCAAAGGCGCGGTCGGTCACTTTGGGCGGCAGGTTCATGGGGCGTTCCCGTTTTCGTCTGGTCGCATCAAATATAGGGTCCGCGGGGTGAACCCGCAAGGAAGGCTGACCCCGTGACCGCACTCGCGCCCTATGCCTGCCATCCGCAAGACAGCCGCGGGCGATTGCAGGACGAAAGCCTGTCCACCTTCCGGTCGCCTTGGCAACGCGACCGCGACCGCATCATCCATTCCAGCGCCTTCCGCCGGCTGAAACACAAGACCCAGGTCTTTGTCGAACATGATGGCGAAGGCTATCGCGGCGATTATTTCCGCACCCGCCTGACCCACACGATCGAGGTCGCGCAGGTCGCGCGCACCATCGCCGGGGCGCTGAACCTGAACACCGACCTGGCCGAGACCGTGGCCCTGGCCCATGATCTGGGCCACCCACCCTTTGGTCATACCGGAGAGGACGCGCTGTCCGCGCTGATGGCGCCCTATGGCGGCTTCGACCACAACGCGCAGGCGCTGCGCATCGTCACCAAGCTGGAACGCCACTATGCCGATTTCGACGGGCTGAACCTGACCTGGGAAAGCCTGGAAGGCATCGCCAAGCACAACGGCCCGGTGACCGGCCCCCTGCCCTATGCCCTGGCCGAGGTGAACGCGCTGTGGGATCTGGAACTGCACACCAATGCCAGCGCCGAGGCGCAGGTGGCGGCGGTAGCCGACGACGTGGCCTACAACCACCACGACCTGCATGACGGGCTGCGCGCAGGCCTGTTCACCGAGGACGATCTGGCGGAACTGCCCGTGATCGGCCCCGCCTTTGCCGAGGTCGACCGCCTGTATCCCGGCCTGGACCCCACGCGGCGCCGCTACGAGGCGCTGCGCCGTGTCTTCGGCGTCATGGTCGAGGATGTGATCGCCGTTGCCCAGAACCGGCTTGCCGGGCTGCAGCCGCGATCGGCGGACGACATCCGCGCAATGGACGGGGCGATCATCCGCTTTTCCAAGCCGCTGTACCAGAACATCAAGGCGATCAAGTCCTTCCTGTTCCAGCGCATGTATCGCGCGCCCTCGGTGGTCGTCGAACGCACCCATGTCACGCAGATGCTGAACGACCTGTTTCCGCTGTACCTGGATCATCCCGACCGTCTGCCCGACCAGTGGCGCGATGCGGCCATGCGCCTGAACGATCCGACCGAACGCGCACGTCTTGTGCTGGATTACGTCGCTGGGATGACCGACCGCTATGCGATTGCGGAACATCAACGCCTGATTCAGCCACAGTCCTGAACCTTGGATGGTATTGCCGCGTTGAGCGGGCAACACTGACCAAGAAAAGGATGGATCACATGATTACCCGCACCGGATCGGCTGAATGGACTGGCGGCCTGAAAGAGGGCAAGGGCCAGGTTTCGACCAAGTCGGGCGCGCTGTCGGCGCAGCCCTACGGCTTCAACACCCGCTTCGAGGACAAGCCCGGCACCAACCCCGAGGAACTGATCGGCGCCGCGCATGCGTCGTGCTTCTCGATGGCGCTGGCGATGATGCTGGAGCACGAAGGCATCTCGGGCGTGTCGATCAAGACCAAGTCCGACATCTCGATGGACAAGGAAGGCGACGGTTTTGCCGTCAAGAAGGCCCACCTAACCACGACCATCACCGCTGATGCGGACCAGGCGAAGATCCTCGAAGTCGCCGAAAAGGCCAAGGAAGGCTGCCCGATCAGCAAGCTGCTGAATGCCGAAATCACGATGGACGCATCGGTTTCCTGATGCGCGTCCGGGTCGGTCACGAGTTCCGTATCAAGGTCGAGCAGCCGACCCCCCTTATCTGCCTTGTCGCCCCCGAGGCGGCACGGCACGACGATTTCACAGCCCCCGAACAGGTCACGACCGATCCTCATGTCGATGTGCATGAGTATCGCGACCTGTTCGGAAACATCTGCCGCCGCATGGTCGCACCTGCGGGCGAATTTGTCCTTCGTGGCGATGTGACCCTGAATGACAACGAAATGTGGGACGATGTCGATTTCGCGGCTCAGGAAACGCGGGTCGAGGATCTGCCCGACGATGCGCTGATCTACCTGATGGCGTCCCGCTATGTCGAAAGCGACGTCCTGTCCCAGCAGGCTTGGGACCTGTTCGGTCATCTGCAGCCGGGCTGGGGCCGTGTCCAGGCGGTGCTGGACCATGGCCACAAGGTCCTGACATTCGACTATGGCACGGCGTCGGTGTTTCGGACCGCGCATGATGCCAGCAAGGGCGGTATGGCCGTCTGCCGCGATTTCGCGCACCTGGCGCTGGCCTATCTGCGGGCGCTGAACATCCCGGCCCGCTATGTGAACGGCTATGTCGGGGATATCGGCGTGCCCAAGGTCGATGCGCCGATGGATTTCGCCGCCTGGATCGAGGTCTACCTATCTGGCCGCTGGTGGACGTTCGACCCGCGCAACAACGAACGCCGCCTTGGCCGCGTCGTCGTCGCACGGGGCCGCGATGCCGCCGATGTGGCGATGCTGGCCAGCTTTGGCCCGCATCAGCTGCTGGACTTCACCGTCTGGTGCCACCCGGTCGACGAGACCGGGCAGGAATTGGACGGTATGGCCTTCGGCCAGGAGACGCGGCGCTAGACCATCATCTCCTTGGTCGCGGTCAGCCTCAGGTCCGGGTGATCGCGACCGATCCGGTCGATGTCCCATTGCAGGCGGGTCAGATAGACCAGATCGCCGTCATGGTCATGGGCCAGATGAGCCTTGTTCGTTTCGGCAAAGGCATCGACCACCGATTTGGCGCCACTGACCCAACGGGCGCTGGTGAACTGACTACCCTCGAACCGCACCGGGATGCCGTATTCCAGCTCGATCCGGCTGGCCAGCACCTCGAACTGCAGCGCGCCCACGACGCCCACGATGAAGCCCGATCCGATCGCGGGCTTGAAGACCTTGGCGGCCCCCTCCTCGGCGAACTGCATCAGCGCCTTTTCCAGATGCTTGGCCTTCATCGGGTCCGTCGCACGCACCGTCTGCAGCAGCTCGGGCGCGAATGACGGAATGCCCGTGAAACGCAGCGTCTCTCCCTCGGTCAGGGCGTCGCCGATGCGCAGCTGGCCGTGGTTCGGAATGCCGATGATGTCGCCGGCCCAGGCCTCCTCGGCCAGTTCGCGGTCGGCTGCCAGGAACAGCACCGGGTTCGACACCGCCATCGGTTTCTTCGTGCGGACGTGGACCATCTTCATGCCACGTTCGAAATGTCCCGATGCCAGCCGAACGAAAGCCACGCGGTCGCGGTGCTTGGGGTCCATGTTGGCCTGAACCTTGAACACGAAGCCCGTCACGGTGTTCTCGTCCGGGGAAATCTCACGCTCGGCACTGTTCTGGGGCTGCGGCGGCGGGCCATAGGTGCTGATGCCCTGCATCAACTCCTGCACGCCAAAGCTGTTGATCGCGCTGCCGAACCAGATGGGCGTCATGTGCCCCTCCAAGAACGACCGCTGGTCGAAGGTCGGCAGCAGCTCGCGGGCCATCTCGACCTCCTCGCGCAGCTTGGCCAACAGGTCGGCGGGAACGTGATCGGCCAGCCGCGGGTCGTCCAGCCCCTTCATCGAGATCGACTGCGCCACCTTGTTGCGGTCGGCCCGGTCCATCAGTTCCAGCCGGTCGCCCAGCATGTCATAGCAACCGATGAACTCTCGCCCCACCCCGATCGGCCAGGATGCCGGTGCCACGTCGATGGCCAGGTTCTCTTGGATCTCGTCGATGATCTCGAACGTGTCGCGGGATTCGCGATCCATCTTGTTGCAGAAGGTCAGGATCGGCAGATCGCGCAGGCGGCAGACCTCGAACAGCTTGCGGGTCTGCGATTCGACACCCTTGGCCCCGTCGATGACCATGATCGCCGCATCCACCGCGGTCAGCGTACGATAGGTATCCTCGGAAAAGTCGCTGTGGCCCGGCGTATCCACCAGGTTGAAGCGATGTCCGTCAAAATCGAACGACATCGCCGACGCGGACACCGAGATGCCGCGATCCTGCTCCATCTTCATGAAATCCGACCGCGTGCGCCGCGCCTCGCCCTTTGCGCGCACCTGCCCGGCCATCTGGATGGCGCCACCGTACAGCAGGAACTTCTCTGTCAGCGTTGTCTTGCCGGCATCGGGATGCGAGATGATCGCAAAGGTCCGGCGGCGGGCGATTTCGGGTGGAAGCTGGGGGCGGTTTGTCATGCCGCCGCTTTATCCTGCGCGCGCGTCCGACGCAATTCCCGGCATCATGCCGCCAATGGCGCGAATTGTCTGCATCCGGTTCTTGAACCCGCGCGTCCTTGTCGCATGATCAACCGCGAAACGGACGAGGGCGCAGATGGACGGATCATGGGACCAATTGATGCGGCTGCTGTCCAACCGCGGCCTTGAATGGCTGCGCCAGCGCATCATGGCCCTGCCCGATCCCTGCCCGCTGGATCATCCCGACATCGGCGCGCTGGCGCTGGTGGGACAGATCGCACCGGTGCTGTCGGGCCTGCGCGGGCGCATCTCGCCGATCGAGGTGATCGTGCTGCGTCGCCTGACGCCCGATCTGGTTCGCCAGGGCGCCTTGCGCGTTCTTGACGGCGCGCGGGACGATGCGCTGGTCCGTCTGACGCTGGCGGGCGGTCTGGTCGCCCAGACCGACCCCCTGTGGCAACTGGCCTGCGAGGCGCTGGCCGACGACCCCGCCCTGCCCTTGCCGCACAGGTTGGCGCTGTCCGACGACCCCGTCCTGTTGGCAGAGGCCGAGGCCGTGCTGACCACGCTCCCGACCTCGATCACCCCCGATCACGTGGCACAGGTGGCGCAGCTGCTGATGCAGCTTTATCATCATGGCGCGCGGCGTCCCCGTCTGTCCCACCCGCGCGCCTATACGCTGATCTTCGACCACCTAAGAATGCTGGCAACCTGGGCGCAGGGCGCGGGATGCACGGGGTCGGTTGCCCGGATCGCGTTCTGCCTGCGGCTGCTGGACGACGACCACCCGGTGGCGGACATGCTGTCCGACCTGATCCAGGTCCAGCGGCCTGACGGATCATTTCCCGTCAAGCTGGGTTTTGCCACCGCGGACCAGACGTTCGCGGATGCGGTCCAGCCGACGGTCCATGTGGCGATGGCGCTGCACATGGCGGCGTGGAAACGCTGGCGCGGTCCCGCGCCCGTCTGGCTGCAGCCCCATCCCGTCCAGGCCACCGCCCGCCAGCTGGCCGACCGGATCGCCGCGATGGACATCCCCAATGCGCAGGCCCTGCACGCGGCAACCAGCCTGACCCGCGCGACCGGAGAGAACTGGTTCGCCCGCCTGTCCCCCGCGCGCCATGCGGTGCCCGATGACCTGACCCGATTGGGGCGCATCTGCTTTCGCGACGCTGTCGCGGCCCGGCATCTGCGCGCATGGCTTGGCCTGACGCGTCACGGTGACCGCCCGTCCGGCCTGGACGGACCCGAGGCCGCATGGCTGACCGGGCGCATCGTGGCCATCGCGACCCCCCTGCCGGATGCCGTGATGCGGCTGTGGGACCGCGCCGCGCTGGCCGGTGATGTCGCGGCCTTCACCGACTGCGCGCGCATCGCGCAGCATCACGCGGACGGTCCGGCCAGCCCCGCAGTCCGCGCCATGACCCGCCGCCTGTGCGTCGAGGCGCTGACGCAGGATGCGCCCCTGTCCCGGATGCTGGACAGCCTGGATCGCCTGACTCTGCTGTCCCGCCTGTTCGAACCGGAAGCCAAGGCCGCGGCCGCCGCCTGATCGCGTCAGAACAACCCCTCGACCTGTCCCAGATCATCCAGCCGGATGACCTCGGCTGCGGGATGGCGCGGCAGGCCCGGCATGGTCATGATCTGCCCGCAGATCGCCACGACAAAGCCCGCGCCCGCGTTCAGCCGCACCTCTCGCACCGGGATGACATGCCCGGTGGGCGCGCCGCGCAGGTCCGGATCGGTCGAAAAGCTGTACTGCGTCTTGGCGATGCAGACCGGCATATGCCCATGGCCCGCCGCCTGCCACGCGGCCAGCTGATCCATGACGCCGGGACCGGGTTCGACCCGCGCGGCGCGGTGGATATGGGTGCAGACCGTCTGGATCTTGTCCCACAGCGGCATCGCGTCGGGGTAAAGCGGCGCGAATGCCGCAGGCTGTTCCGCCAGGGCGACGACCGCGCGGGCCAGATCTTCGGCACCGGCGCCACCCATGGCCCAGTGCCGCGCCAGGATGGCCTGCACCCCCTGTTCGGCGCAATAGTCCTGCAGGGCCGCGATCTCGGCCGGGGTGTCGCCGTCGAAATGGTTCAGCGCCACGACGACCGGCAGGCCAAAGCTGCGGATGTTCTCGATGTGCCGGCCCAGATTAGCGCAGCCCGCGGTGACCGCCGGGACGTCTTCCGCCGCCAGATCGGCCTTGGCCACGCCGCCGTTCATCTTCAGCGCCCGCACCGTGGCCACCAGCACGACGGCCGCCGGCGCAAGCCCCGCAAGGCGGCACTTGATGTTCAGGAACTTCTCGGCCCCCAGATCGGCGCCGAAGCCCGCCTCGGTCACCACGTAATCGGACAGGCGCAGGGCTGCGCGGGTCGCGATGACGCTGTTGCAGCCATGGGCGATATTGGCGAAGGGGCCGCCATGAACCAGCGCCGGGTTGTTCTCCAGCGTCTGGACCAGGTTCGGCTGCAACGCGTCCTTCAGAAGGACGGTCATCGCGCCGTCCGCCTGCAGATCGCGCGCGGTGACGGGTTGGCGGTCGCGGGTATAGCCCACGACGATCCGGCCAAGCCGGTCCTGCAGATCGGCCAAATCACGCGACAGGCACAGGATCGCCATCACCTCGGACGCGACGGTGATGTCGAAACCGGTCTGGCGCGAAAACCCGTTCGCCGGACCGCCCAGCCCCACGACCACATCACGCAGCGCGCGGTCGTTCATGTCCATGACCCGCCGCCAGGTGATGCGGCGAATGTCCAGGTCAAGCGCATTGCCCCAGTGGATGTGGTTGTCGATCATCGCGGCCAGCAGATTGTGGGCCGAGGTGATGGCATGGAAATCGCCGGTGAAATGAAGGTTCATCTCCTCCATCGGCACGATCTGCGCGCGCCCGCCCCCGGCCGCCCCGCCCTTCATGCCGAAGTTCGGGCCCAGGCTGGCCTCGCGGATGCAGATGGTGGCGCGGTGGCCGATCCGGTTCAGCGCATCGCCCAGGCCCACGGTCGTCGTGGTCTTGCCCTCTCCCGCAGGGGTCGGGTTGATGGCGGTGACCAGGATCAGGCGTCCTTCGGGCCCGCTTAGACCGGCCAGCGCGTCATGGGTGATCTTGGCCTTGTCATGACCATAGGGCAGGATCTGATCCGGCGTCAGGCCAAGACGGGCGGCTATGTCGTTGATCGGCCGCTTGGTCGCGGCGCGCGCGATCTGAAGGTCGGTCTGCATGTCCTAGCGCACCACCATGACCGAGACCGGCGAATGGCGCACGACCGCGTTGGCATCGCGGCTGACCAGGATGCTGCGCAGCTCGTCCGGCTTGTCGCTGGCCATCACGATCAGGTCCGCCTTGTGCCGGGCCGCGGCCTTGAGGATCGTCTCGGCCACATGCCCGTGGCCGACATGCACCTGCACGCGCGACTGGTCGGGGAAATGCTGGCTGGCGAAATCGTCCAGTGCGCCCTTCATCTTCTGCAGGGCCTTCTGTTCGTACCCCTTGGGCAGGAAGGTCGCCACCATCGAGCTGCCGAAATCATGCACGATCCCCAGCAGGTGGATCACGCCCCGGTCCCCCGCCAGCCGCATTGCGGCCGGCAGGGCCTTTTCCCAGCTTTCGGGATGCTGAAGGTCGATCGGCAACAGCACGACGTCATGCATGGCGCGGTCCTTTCACGGGCTGGGGGCGCGTCTCGCGCCGACGCTGCGACCAGATCACCAGCCCCATCAGCAGGAAGGCCGGGATATAGATCCAGTACCGCGACGGCGCCGCCGCCGGGGCGTTCACGGCAAGCACGGTCTGATCCCAGTCCAGCCCCGCCGCCTGCGCCGGGCTGTCGAAGGCCACGTTGTCGATCAGCGTGCGATCACCGTCCTGGATCAGGGTTATGCCGGCGGCCTCCAGCCGTTCCTCGCCGGTGGCGCCTTCGGGGACGGGCAGCAGGGCCGTAAACTCGACGGGGTTGCCGATGTCGTTCAGTCCCGCGATGCGCAGGCGCAGGCCGTCGCCGACCTCGCTGTCCTCCAGCGCCTGGACCAGTTCCGCGCCCGAACGCTCCTCGAACGGCGGGAAGACGTAGCCCCAGAAGAAGCCGGGCCGGAAGATGGTAAAGGCAATCACCAGCAGCAGGACCGTCTCCCACAGCTTGCTGCGGACCAGGAACCAGCCCTGGGTCGCGGCCGCGAACAGCAGCATCGCGATGGTCGCCGTGATGAAGACGAAGATCCCCTGCCCCCAGCCCACGTCGATCAGCAGCAGATCGGTGTTGAAGATGAACAGGAACGGCAGGACCGCCGTGCGCATGCTGTAGCCGAAGGCGACGACCCCGGTCTTGATCGGATCGCCCCCCGACACGGCCGCCGCGGCAAAGGATGCAAGGCCCACGGGCGGGGTCACGTCGGCCATGATGCCGAAGTAGAACACGAACAGGTGCACCGCGATCAGCGGCACGATCAGCCCGTTCTGCTGACCAAGCGTCACGATGACCGGCGCCAGCAGTGCCGAGACGACGATATAGTTCGCCGTCGTCGGCAGACCCATCCCCAAGATCAGCGACAGGACCGCGGTCAGGCCAAGGATGGCCAGCAGATGGCCGCCCGACAGGACCTCGACCACCTCGGCCAGGGCCGATCCGACGCCGGTCTGACTGACCGCGCCCACGATGATGCCCGCAGTCGCCGTGGCGATGCCGATGCCGATCATGTTGCGTGCGCCCGAGATCAGCCCGTCCACCAGATCGTCGAACCCGGCCCGCAATGCGCGCCCGGTGCGGGCGTTTCCGGTGCGGTCGGACCCGCGCAGCAGCACCATCAGCGGCCGCTGCGTCAGCAGGATGAAGATCATGTAGGCCGTGGCCCAGAAGGCCGACAGGCCCGGCGACAGGCGGTCGACCATCAGCGCCCAGACCAGCACGACCACCGGAAGGATGAAGTGCAGGCCCGACCGGACCGTCGGCCCCGGCAGCGGCAGTTCCGTCACCGGCGCGTTGGGATCGTCGATCTGCAGCGGCTCCTCGCGCGATGCGACCCACAGCAGGCCGACATAGGCCGCCGTCAGGACGGCAAAGACCACGTATGGGGCGGCCGCACCGAATGCGGGCCGGATCCAGCCCATCAGGTAATAGACCGCCAGCGACAGCGCGCAGATGCCCGCGATCAGGAAGGCCGCGAACATCAGCCGGCGCAGCAGCGGCGGCGGCGTATAGGCACGTGGCAGGCCCTGCATCCCGGCCTTCATGGCCTCGAGATGCACGATGTAGACCAGTGCGATATAGCTGATCGTGGCGGGCAGGAAGGCGTGCTTGACGACGTCGAAATAGGGAATGCCCACATACTCGACCATCAGGAAGGCTGCGGCGCCCATGACGGGCGGCATGATCTGCCCGTTGACCGACGACGCGGTTTCGACCGCCCCGGCCTTTTCGCTGGAAAAGCCCACCTTCTTCATCAGCGGAATGGTGAAGGTGCCCGTGGTGACCACGTTGGCGATGGACGAGCCCGAGATCAGGCCGGTCATGGCGCTGCTGACGACGGCGGCCTTGGCGGGCCCGCCGCGAAGGTGACCCATCAGCGAAAAGGCGACCTGGATGAAATAGTTGCCCGCGCCCGCCTTGTCCAACAGCGCACCGAACAGCACGAACAGGAACACGAAGCTGGTCGACACGCCAAGGGCGATGCCGAACACGCCTTCGGTCGTGACCCACTGGTGGTTGGCGACCTCGGCCAGCGAATTGCCGCGATGCGCGATGATCGACGGCATGTAGGGGCCCAGGAAGGTATAGGCCAGAAACACCGTGGCCACGATCATCAGGGCAGGCCCAAGGCTGCGGCGCGTGGCCTCCAGCAGCAGGAGGATGCCCACGACCGCCACGATCAGGTCAGTGGTGATCGGCGCGCCGACCCGGCGGCCAAGGGCGTCGCTGTTGATAAAGACGTACATGGTGACGACCACGCCGGCCAGCGCCAGCAGCCATTCCCATGGCGGAACGCGGGTCTTGGGGCTGCCCAGCAGCACGGCCGCAACGACGCCCGCCCCGGCCAGTGCCAGCCACCACAGCGGCATCGCGGCGGGCGCGCCATAGATGAACAGCCCCGACAGGATCACCGGAACCGACACACCAAGGGCCAGCTGGAAAGGCGACTTTTCAGCAGGATAGGCCATGAAAGCCAGAAACAGCGCGAAGGCCAGATGGACCGCGCGGGCATCCGTGGCGCTGATGATGGCAAAGTTCAGCATGAAGGGCAGCGGCGAGGCGATCCACAGCTGGAACAGCGACCAGCACAGGGCCACCCCCAGGATCAGCTTGCCCACGAAACCCGGCGGAGTGCGCGCGCCCGTGTCCGACGAGGCGACCAGTTCGTCCAGTTCCTCCTGGGTCAGGGCGCCGTGGCCCGACGCCTGCATCTCGACCGCGCTGGCCTGCTGCTGGCGTTCCCTGGTCTTGTCGTCGTCGCTCATCACGGCACCCCCTGCGATGCATCTTGTTGTTCGTTGGTCATGATGAAAGGCGGCCCGATGGGGCCGCCCCGGTCAGGCCTGGATTACTGGATCCAGCCCTGTTCACGATAGTAGCGCTCGGCACCGGGGTGCAGGGGCGCGCTGTTGCCGTCGGCGATCATCTCCTCGGGGGTCAGCGAGGCGAAGGCCGGGTGCAGGCCCTTGAAGCGATCGAAGTTGTCGAAGACCGCCTTGACGACCTGGTACACCGTCTCGTCCGGGATCGCGGCCGAGGTCACGAAGGTTGCCTTGACGCCGAAGGTCTCGGTGTCGTCGTCGTTGCCGGCATACATGCCGCCGGGGATCACGACCTTGGAGTAGAACGGATTGTCCGCGATCAGCTTGTCGATCGCCTCGCCGGACACGTCGACCAGGGTCGCGTCCACGGTCGAGGTCGCTTCCTGGATCGAACCGTTGGGATGGCCCACGGTATAGCTGATGGCATCGACCTGGTTGTCGCCCAGGGCGGCCGACTGTTCGGCGGGGCGCAGTTCCGACGACAACGCAAAGTCGTCCATGCTCATGCCCATGGCTTCCAGGACGACCTCGAACGTGCCGCGCGATCCGGAACCGGGGTTGCCGACGTTCACGCGCTTGCCTGCCAGGTCGGTAAAGGTCTCGACGCCGCTGTCGGCACGGGCCACGACGGTGAAGGGCTCGGGGTGGACGGCGAACACGGCGCGCAGGTCGGTGAAGGCATCGCCCTCATAGTCCGAGCTGCCGTTATAGGCGTGGAACTGCCAGTCGGACTGGGCCACGCCCATCGTCATGCCGCCCGACCGGATCTGGTTGATGTTGTCGATGGATCCACCGGTCGCGGGCGCGGTGCAGCGCAGGCCGGTGGTTGCGGTGTCACGGTTCACCAGGCGGCAGATCGACTGACCCACGACGTAATAGACGCCCGTCTGGCCGCCGGTGCCGATGGTGATGAACTGTTCTTCCTGCGCCATCAGCGGCGTGGCACCCAGTGCCATGACGGTGCTCAGCAGGATCGGTTTCAATTTACCCATGTCGGCGTCTCCCTAACGATGATTGGCGGGAAGGCATGACAGGCGCGTTCCCGCTGGATGCTCTTATCGTCACGGATGCGTGTGCGAAACACAAGCCCGCACGGCCACAAAGCGTCCCGGGCGTGGACCTGGCCTTGATCAGCCCAGCAGGGTCGCCACCCGGTCCCGCAGCACGGGCAGCAGGTCGGTCGCGAACCACGGATTGGCGCGCAGCCATCCGGTGTTGCGCCAACTGGGATGGGGCAGCGGAAACACCGCGGGCGCATGGGTGCGCCAGTCCCGGACGGTCTGCGTCACGTTGCGCGCGCCCAGATGCCACCGCATCGCATGCCCGCCGACCAGCAGGGTCAGCTGCGGGTTCAGCTGGTCCATCACCTGCCGCCGCCACGTCGCCGCGCAGATCGGCGGTGGCGGCAGGTCCGCCCCCTTGGCGTCGTAACCCGGAAAGCAGAAGGCCATCGGCACGATCGAGATCCGGTCGCGGTCATAGAAGGTGTCGGGCTCCACCCCCATCCAGTCTCGCAGCCTGTCGCCGGAACGGTCGGTAAAGGGTCGCCCGCTGTCATGAACCCGCGCCCCCGGCGCCTGCCCCACGATCAGGATGCGCGTTTCCGGCCGGAACCAGACCACCGGTCGGGGCGCATGGCGCGTAGCGGTCACGGCAAAGCGGTCCGCGCACAGCCTGCAGGCACGGATACGGTCGGCCAGCGGGGCGTCGGGATCATACATGCGTCGCATTTATGGCGAAATTGCGGCGATATAAGGCTGGTCAGATCACAAATTATCGGGCCCGATGGCAAGACTGGACACCCCGTCCGCCCCACCCTAATGTCGCCTTGGCAGTCGAGGCACCCGGCATGGCACGCCTCGTGCCGAAACGCGTTGGTATAACAAGGCCATGCTTGAATTCGACAATGTGTCCAAATCCTTCTGGACTGGCAAGCAGCACAAGATCATCCTCGAGCAGGCCTCGTTCAGGGTCGAGCTGGGGCAATCGCTTGGCATCCTGGCCCCCAACGGCACCGGCAAGACCACCCTGGTGAACATGATGTGCGGGCTGGAAAAGCCCGACGAAGGCAAGATCCGCCGCGAATGCCGCATCTCGTTTCCCCTGGGGTTCATGGGCGGCCTGGTCACGCGCCACACCGGCAACGAGAACGCGCGTTACATCGCGCGCATCTATGGGCTGGACCCCGATTACGTCGCGGCCTTCACGCGGTGGCTGTGCGACATCCACGAATATTTCGACATGCCGGTCGGCACCTATTCCACGGGCATGCGGCAACGGTTCAACTTCTCGCTGCTGCTGGCGCTGGATTTCGACATCTACCTGATCGACGAGGGCATGCCCCAGACCACGGATGTGGAATTCAATCGCAAGGCCGGTCGCGTCCTGTTCGAGCGGCTGCAGACCGCGACCACGGTGATCGTGTCCCACCAGCCCAGCACGATCGAGAAGTTCTGCAACCGCGCCGCGATCCTGCGTGATGGCAGGCTGTATCTGTTCGAGACCCTCGACGAGGCCAAGCAATATTATGACTACACCTCCTAAAGCGCGCCGGTACAACACGCAGGCGATGGCCTCGATCACGCCCCAGACGCCCCCGCCGGCGGAACCGACCGCATCGGACGGCCCCGCGCCGCCCCGGCTGGAGGTCACGCGCCGCAGCGATATCCCCGCCTCTGACGCGTCCGAACGCCAGGCGCGGCTGGAACGGTTCCTGGCCACCGAACCGATCGACGATGGCCTGGGTGATTTTCGCCTGACCAAGCCCGCAGCGCCGTCCCCCGAAAAGGACACGCCGGCCGCACCCCCCGCGGATTCTGGCGACATGGAGGCGCGACTGGCCGCCATCCGCGCAGAGAAGCTGACCGAACGCCAGCTGCGCATCGCCAAGCGCATCGCCGCCCTGCACCAGATCGAGGTTTCCTCGGCCGAGGAGGCAGTGCTGCGTCTGCGCGAGCGAGGGATCGATCCGTCCCACCGCACCGCCGTCGGCAGCATCCTGTCGTCGGAGGGCACGCGCGCGCAGGCCGCCCCCTCACCCAACGCGCCCGCCGTGCGGCAGGCCCCCGTGCCGTCGATCCTACCCGACCGCAGCCCGGCGCCCCCCGGCCGCCCCGCCCTGCCGTCCCGCGAGGAACTGACCGAGGAAAAGCGCGCCGCCGAAATCTATCGCATCCAGCGCGACCTGGCCCGCCGCCGCCGCCGCCGCATGGCAATGCTGGCGATGCGGCTGGCGCTGTTCGTGTTCCTGCCGACCGCACTTGTCGGCATCTATTACGGTCGCTATGCCTCTCCGCTTTACGCAACGGTATCGCAGTTCCAGATCCAGTCGGCCGAAAGCGGATCCGGCGCCAGCGGGCTCAGCGGGATGCTGGGCGGGTCGGGCCTGGGCACGAACCAGGACGCGGTCGCGGTGCAAAGCTATCTGACATCGCGCGACGCGATGCTGCGCCTGGACGAGGATCTGGGCTTCCGGCGCGCCTTCCAGGACCCGTCGGTCGATGCGATCAAGCGCCTGCCCGCGGACGCTACGAACGAGGCCACGTTCAGCCTGTACAAGGATTCCGTCAAGATCGGCTATGACCCGACCGAAGGCGTGCTGAACATGGAGGTCATCGCGCCCGACCCGCAGCTAAGCGAACAGTTCTCGCGCGCGCTGATTTCCTATGCGGAACAGCTTGTTGACGCCCTGACCTCACGCATGCGCTCCGACCAGATGGACGGCGCGCGCGAGACCTATCAGGACGCCGAGGAAAAGATGCTGGCCGCCCAGCTTCGCGTCCAGGAATTGCAGGAGAGGCTGGGCGTGCTGGACCCCGTCGCGGAAAGCGGCGTGGTCATGGCGCAGGTCAGCATGCTGGAAGGTCAACTGGCCGAAAAGCAGCTGGAACTGGGCCAGTTGCAGTCGAATGCTCGCCCCCTGCAAAGCCGCGTCGATGCGGTGGAGGGCGACATCGCCCGCCTGCGCGACCTGATCACCTAGACCCGCCAGCAGCTGACGCAGGGCAACGACACCCGCAACTCTCTGGCCGCCATCGGCGGAGAGCTGCGCGTCGCCGAGGCCGAGATGCTGACCCGCCAGGAAATGCTGGCCGCCGCCGCCGCCCAGATGGAGACCGCGCGCATCGAGGCGAACAAGCAGGTCCGCTATCTGTCGCTGTCCATCGCGCCCATCCCGCCGGATGAGGCGACCTATCCGCGCGCGTTCCAGAACACCCTGGTGGCATTCCTGGTGTTTTCGGGTATCTATCTGATGCTGTCGCTGACGGCTTCCATCCTACGCGAACAGGTATCAACATGACGACTGCCAAGCATATCCCCATCGGTTCGATCACTTGCGGCAACGACCTGCCGCTGACGGTGATCGCCGGACCCTGCCAGCTGGAAAGCCTGGACCACGCGCTGATGATCGCCGAAGTGATGGTCAGGGCCTGTGCCGATGCCGGGGCGTCCTTTGTCTTCAAGGCCAGCTATGACAAGGCGAACCGCACCTCTTTGTCGGGTCGCCGCGGCTTAGGCATCGACGAGGGGCTGGAGATCCTGGCCGCGGTCCGCGATCGGTTCGGCTGCCCCGTGCTGACCGACATCCATGACGCGGACCAGGCGGTGCGCGCCGCGCAGGTGGTCGACGTGATCCAGATCCCGGCCTTTCTGTGCCGCCAGACCGACCTGTTGCTGACTGCGGGCCGCACCGGCGCGGTGGTCAACATCAAGAAGGGTCAGTTCCTGGCCCCTTGGGACATGCCCAACGTCGCGGACAAGGTCGCCTCGACCGGGAACGGGAACATCCTGCTGACTGAACGCGGGGCCAGCTTCGGCTATAACACCTTGGTCGCCGACATGCGATCGCTGCCGATCATGGCGCGGACCGGCTATCCGGTGATCATGGACGCGACCCATTCGGTCCAGCAGCCGGGCGGTCAGGGCGGCAGTTCGGGCGGACAACGTGAATTCGCCCCGGTCATGGCACGGGCCGCTGTGGCCTTGGGCGTGGCCGGCGTCTTCATCGAAACGCACGAAGCCCCCGACACCGCGCCGTCCGACGGGCCGAACATGATCCCGCTTGACCGGATGCCCGCGCTGATCGCATCGCTGATGGCCTTCGACCGGCTGGCAAAGGCCGACCCGCTCCCGGCATGATCCGTGTACTGCTGATCCTGTTGACGCTGGCTGCCCCCGTGGCCGCCCAGGTCGTCGATCCATCAGCACCGTCGACGCCAAGCGGCGCGATCTCGACACAGGACAACCGGGCGACGGATCTGGCAATCCTGTCGCGCATTTCCAGCATCCTGGCGCAAGTCCCTGAATTCGATGGCGTTCGTGCCAGCGTCGATGCGGGGATCGTAACCCTTGTGGGCGAGGTGACCGAACAGCAGACCATCTCGCGCCTTGAATCGCTGTTGGCGCGCGTCGAGGGGGTCGTCGCGATCGAGGATCAGGTTACCTTGTCCACCGACCTGGGCACGCGGCTGGTCTCGGTCCGCGACAGGTTTCAGTCCCGCCTGACCGCGGTCATCGCGGGCCTGCCCTTCATGGCACTGGGCCTGGCCGTGGGGGCGATAATCGTGCTGGCCGGCGGCTGGTTGTCGCGGCGGGAACGAACCCTGTCGGGGATCGCACCGAACCCCTTCATCGCCGGATTTCTGGCGCAGACGATCCGGCTGACCGCATGGATCGTGGCGCTTGTCGTAGCGCTGGACCTGATGGGCGCGCGGGCTCTGTTGGGGACATTGCTGGGTGCGGCGGGCATCTTCGGCCTGTCGCTTTCCTTCGCGGCCCGCGACACGATTGAAGGATTCGTGGCCACGATGCTGCTGTCGCTCCGCCAACCCTTCAACCCGAACGACCTGATCGAGGTGAACGGCCTGCGCGGTCGGGTGATCCGCCTGACCAGTCGTGGTACCACCCTGCTGACGCTGGACGGCAATCACATCCGCATCCCGAACCAGATCATCTACAAGGCCGTCCTGACCAATTACACGCGCAACCCCGAACGCCGATTCATGGTCGACCTGACCATCGACCCAGGCGCCGATCTGGGCCGCGCGCGCGACCTGGTGCTCAGGGCGCTGGCGGGTATGGATTTTGTGCTGAAGCGTCCCGAACCTGTTGCCTGGCTGGATGCCCAGGGACCGGATCACGTGGTCATCCGCGCCGGGGGTTGGGTCTCGCAGGACGGCACCGATTTCGACCTGGCGCGCGGAGAGGCGTTTCGCCTGCTGCGCCATGCGCTGGACAGCAAGGGCTATCTGGTGCCGGAACCCGTCCACCGCATCCGCCTGGAACAGCCCGAAGCGGAGGCGCGTCCAAGCCCTGCCCGCCCCTCACGCCCCGCCGATGCGCGCCTGTCCGACCTGAACCCCGACGCCGCGTTCGAGGAGATGGTCGAACGGGGTCGCATCGATGACGGGCGCGACCTGCTCAGCCCGACGCCACGGACCTAGGCGGCGCGCCCGGCGGCATCCGCCGACGCCCAGGCCCACTGAAAATTATAGCCGCCCAGCCACCCCGTCACGTCGACGCATTCGCCGATGAACGCCAGTGCGGGCACCTGGCGCGCCTGCATGGTCCGCGCGTCCAGATCGCGCGTATCCACGCCGCCCAAGGTGACTTCGGCGGTGCGATAGCCTTCGGTCCCCACGGGTCGGACCTGCCACCGGTTCACGCGCGCGCCCAGCGCGTCCAGCCGGGCGTTCGGCTGATCGGCCAGCCGCGCCTGTGCCAAGCCCGCGTCCGCCGCCACGGATTGGGCAAGGCGTTCCGGCAGCATCTGGGCCAGGACGGTCGCCACCTGCGCCTTGCCGCCGCGTGCGGCCTTCAGGTCGGCAGCGATGTCAC
The DNA here is from genome assembly GCA_030267565.1 of Pleodorina starrii. Taxonomy (NCBI): domain Eukaryota; kingdom Viridiplantae; phylum Chlorophyta; class Chlorophyceae; order Chlamydomonadales; family Volvocaceae; genus Pleodorina; species Pleodorina starrii. The sequence continues at coordinate 80,194 of BRXU01000080.1, read as the reverse complement.
GGTCGGGCGCAAGATCGATGGTCAGCACTTCGCCCGCCTGCCAGAAGCTTGATATCTGCAGGATCACCGGGCCGCTCAGCCCGCGATGCGTGAACAGCAGCGCATCGCGAAAGCTGCCCTTGCCATGCGTGATCCGCGCCTCGACCGACAGCCCGGCCAGCGGACGGCACAGCGCCAGATCCTGTTCCGCAAAGGTCAGCGGCACCAGCGCGGGCCGCGTTTCGACAAGCCGCAACCCGAACTGGCGCGCCAGATCATAGCCTAGCCCCGTCGCCCCGATCTTGGGAATCGACTTGCCGCCCGTCGCGACGACGACCCGACCCGTGCTGATCGACCCGCCCGCGGTCGCGACCACGAAACGGTCACCATCCTGCGCGACCCCGTCAATGCGCGTGCCAAGGCGCAGCTCCGCCCCAGCCATGCGATCCAGCAGCATATCGGTGATCTGGGTGGCCTTGCCGTCGCAGAACAGCTGGCCCTGGGTCTTTTCGTGCCAAGCGATTCCCGCCCGGTCGACCAGATCGACGAAGGCCTGCGGACGATACCGCGCCAGGGCGCTGGCTGCGAAGCGCGGGTTGTCCGATAGGAAACGGTCCGGCCCGGTCGCGAGGTTGGTGAAATTGCACCGCCCGCCGCCGGAAATGCGGATCTTTTCGGCGGGCGTCGGCGCATGATCCAGCACCACGACCCGCCTACCCTGCGCGACGGCAGAGCCTGCGCAGAATAATCCGGCCGCCCCGGCCCCCAGAATGACGATATTGGCGTGTTCCATGGCGCGTCGATACCTGGGCTTTGGGACGGGGGCAAGATTTCTGCATTTTTCGTCTTGCACCCATCTGCGGGCTTGGGTAATCACCCTCCACAGTTGGGGCGTGGCCAAGTGGTAAGGCATCGGTTTTTGGTACCGTGTACCGTAGGTTCGAATCCTACCGCCCCAGCCAGTTAATCTTTTCAATGACTTAAGAACAGATTCTCAGGCTCTGGACATGATGTCCAGAACCGGACGAAGCGTGCTCCTGCTATGGAGCACACGATCTTGTCCCTTCTTCCCTTCGTTATCCGACGTGGCCGCCGCTATTCTTGGCGACGCGAGATCCGAGGAATCACGATCCAAGTCCCCCTCTGCACAGATGATCCGAAGATTGCACGCACGGTGGCGGCCGTGGTCACCGCATACAGTGTCCAGGCATTCGAGGCGCTGGCAGATGGAAGGGTGGACCGAGAAGGCGCACGCGCTATGATTGAGCAGGCTGCGAAAATTGAAGCGGCACGACAGACATTAAGGAACGCGTCTCCCATGTGGTTTTTCCCTTTTCCTTATGAACCTGCGTCCACTCTCCGCAAGCGCGGCTTCTCAGAAGAGGCTATCATCCGCTGGATCAAAGGACGCGAACCGGCGGACACCGGGGCCCTGAAAGACTGGGATCCTGCGGACGTTCAGGAATACTGGCAGATTTTCAATGGGCCCGACATTCCTGAACTCATCACCACACAGGAAGCACAGGCCGCAGCGATGGAGACCTCTGCCGCCGCAGTAGCGTCCGCCACGTCCGCGCCCACTGTGATCATCCACAACGTCTTCCCCGGCTACCCCACCCCCCCGCAGAGCCCACCAGAGCCCGCCGTGGCCCCGCAGTCCGTCTCTGCGCCGTATGGCTATGCGGAACCCTCTGCGAGCGTGGGAGCGATGTCCATGCAGGCAGATCAGGCTATCACCGTCCCGGAACCGGTGTCCTTGGCATCCGCACCAAGGCCACAGCGGAAGAAGGCCGAGATCCGGCCGCCAGCGGACAGTTCCAAAACATTAATCTTGTCTCTCGTGCCACGTATCAACGCAGATGAAATAAAACGTGGGAACGTAAACGCAGCATCTGTAAGAGACTTCGAGCGGACCATCGGCCTTTTTATGGAGTTGACCGGTATTGAGTATGTTGATGACATCAATCAGGCGGCACTCGCGGACTTTGTTGATCACCACGACCTGATCCCGAAGAACTATCGAAAGTCAGAAACAGAACGGACACGGCCGATCTGGGACATTATCAATGAGGCAGAGATTAAGGGCGAAGAGACAGGGCTCTCGGGTGCAACCACAAATAAGAACCTCACGAACTTGAATAAACTCCTGAAGAAGGCAGCATCATACGGCGTAAGCACGGACGGGACAGTAAATACATCCCTTCTGCGTATTTCCGAAAAGGGCGCCAAGAAGAACAGGCGATTGGCATTCACGCGTGATGACATCCGTCAGATCTTTACTCACCCCGCCCTATCGCTGGTCGGCAATCGCGATGCCCTGTTCTGGATTACCTACTGCGCGGCATACACAGGAGCCCGCCGTGAAGAGATTGCGGGGCTCGACGCAGCGGACATCGAAGATCGGAATGGCATCCCAGTATTCCACATTCGCGAAAACGCTCACCGTGGCCTAAAAAATGGCCAGAGCGAACGCGTGATCCCGCTGCATGCCGACCTCATTTCATTGGGTCTGCCCGAATATGCAAAGGGTCGTGCAGGGATGCTTTTTGATATTAAAAAGAAATCTTCCGTCTCATCTTACGGGGATTCTATTGGTTATCGCTGGCGAGAGAATATCATGACGGACACAATCGGAGTGGGGCAAAAGAAGTCATTTCATTCATTCAGGCATTCCGCCGTCCAAGAGATGATCCGAGCAAAGGTGGACATCAATGTCAGGGGAGCAATCTTTGGACACCTCATTGGCCACATCGAAGGCGATATCTATGGTGGAGACGCGGAGATCGGGGATTTACTTGACGCTGTGAACCTGCTTCCTTCTGTCCGGTAGAACAGAGAGAGCAATATGAACGAACACTTTATGAATGGCGTTAACAGAGCCAGAGCACAGAAGCACAAAGACGATACTCAAACGAAGGAAGCAGCACGCATTCTTCACGACATGGGTAAGGAAGTTCGCGACTTCCCAGATCAACACAGCCGATTTATAGTTGATCCTCGAATGACCGAGGTGATCTTGAGGAATGATCTGGATCAAATGAAATACCTCATTAGGATCGTTGCGTTTCCGAACGAAGTTCGGATGTTCGATACCCACGAAAACAAAGATCCACTGATTACAGCCCAGATTGATGTCCAGGATGAAATGATTGTTTTTTGGGAAAGGCTTGGCGAAGAGGCATATAAACTGAACGCTATTCCAGAGAAAAAACTGTCATTTCCAGTTTAATTTAAAGCATTGCGTCTGGAGCATAACTTAAAATATTCACTACTTTCAAGGTATGCACTGGACGCATAACCAACTTTCAAAACTATCTCTATTGATTAATAGCAATAACCTTCTTACACCATTAATGCCATTATTAATGCAAGTTCCGATTTCCGAGATATTTATAGCCATTCGTTATGCGTCTAAAGCATAGAAATTGCCTTTTTTTGGCTGTTGCTATGCGTTTTCTGCATTATTAATGGCATTAAATAACTCACATTGGCTTTTTACAGTTTTAAACTGTATTTAGTTTCTCGAATTATTAATGGGCGTTATTTTCTGCATTAATTAATAGAGTTAGGAATGCGCTGAACGCAGAGCTAAAAAATGTAAGGCTTATTTAAGCTATGCACTGAGCGCATTACCAACTAAAGTTTTTATTGCCCATCCTTTATTTGCATTAATGATGGCATTATTAATAGGAGAAATTTTCTTTTATTGCCAATGCACATTAATAATGCGAATAGTTTTTGCACATTATTAATGAGAGAAATCATCTTGCGTTGATAATGTCAGGACGCCCTGTGATGGACGATTTTTTCATTTTCGCGTGCTTCAAGTCCAGATCGGCCATGATTTTCATCAGCGGCCAGATTCCGGAAATTCGGTGTCATTTTGTTCTTCGATGATCATCACGGGCGGCGGAGAGAAAAACTGGACGACGCACGCCCGCAGTCGGCGGTTCGGATCATCATCACCCCAAGTGATGACGTAATGCACGAGGCCAAAACTGAGGATGAGGCACACGCAGCCGAGGACCGCCCTTGCGAGTTCATCCAGCCTGTTCTTTACAGCAACTTTAAGATCACGCTTCATCGTCATCCTCCCTGTTTTGACGACGCAAGGACCGGGCCCTGCCGTTCACGACATCCGTGATCATTCCCGCGAGGGATATCCCGGTCATTCCGCAGACAAACCCGGAGAGGTTTGACGGAAGATCGGATGTTGCTCCGAATGCCTGTTTCAAAATCGGTTCAATGAGTGGACCAAGATAAACTGCGGTGATGACGCCCACCACGATGCACATCAGGCCCTCACGCGGACTCTTTCTGTTCGTGATCCAGTAAACGAGGGCACCCATAAAACCGGCCACCGCAGCCTTTTCGAAGCCGAGTGGAAACAAATCCTGTATTTTCATTCGATCACCTCTGCCTGCACAGCGGCGGCCTCTTTGCCGGGTGTTGCAGCGTAGGGCCGAGACACGCCTTTGCGCTGATGGGCAACGATCAGTGCACAGATTGGGGCCACCGCCAGCATGAAGGAGTGCACCTGTTCGGCCGTGGTTCCGGTGAACGGGCCGAGCAACGCGGCAACGGCCCCCGCGATGGGTTCAGCCGTGCCGTCCGTTGCAGCCCCGGCGATCACGTCGATCAAGGTCAGGGCGGCGGGGACGATGCCCAGCCAGAATGAGCGGGTCTTCGCGATGAAGATGGGTTTGATGTCTTTCATGAGGGCTCCTTTCAAAGTGCCGCTTCGAGCGTGTCGAGATGCTTGCGTAAATCCGCGATCAGCGCGCGGCGTGGATCTGGAGCTGTCGGCACCAGTGGGCGGGGCCCATCGATGATCTCGACATGCTGCGTGCTCACCCACACTTTGAAGCCGCCAGGCGTCTCCACGCGGAGCCAGATGCCCTCCTGATCAATGACTGACAGCAACGTTCCCTGCGGCAGACTGCCGGTGATTTCACCGTTCGGCGCGTTGCGTGCGTTGAGTGCAGAGGCAGTCACCGTGGCCGTAGCGCCCACTGGCACCGGATCTGTGGACACGCCGTCTTTCGAGATCCGTCCCCTGATCCAATCACCAATTGCGTGCCCCCCGCGTAGCGTGGTCACGTCGTCCGGCAGACGGGTCCAATCCCATTTATTGCGCTGCTGGATCCCGAGCGTGGAATGCACCTCTGCGTGTGAGAGCATGGTCTTTCGGGAGACTGGGATGCCGTAGATATCGCTTAAGATCCGACATCCGCCAACCAGCGCATCAATCTGCGCCGGGCGGATCGGGTAGCGGCCTGCGCTGAACGGGGCTTCCGTGGCCCCGGCCATTCCGCACAGGCTGATACCGATGGCATCGCTGTTCGCGTTGAGTGTGTGTGCGGCGTAGCCCGGCTTGATGCCACCGCTGTTGAGCGCAATGGACGCTGTGCCACGATGCCACCGGCCCTCACCGTCGATCAGCAGGTGATAAGCACGCCGGTCAACGTCATTCGGGGTGTGCGTGCCCGCAGTCCAATGCCAGTGGATCCGGCGCATTGAAACGCGTGGCAACCACTCTGGATTGATGAAATTCTGTGTGTCTAATGCCATAACCGCGCCCTCGCCTTCACCGTTGTATTGCGCGTGAGGGCCAAGGTTTCGGCGTGTGCAGGCAGTGTTTTTAGTGCGTCAACAGATTACGCCCGCAGGCCAAACATGGCGTCGAGATGATCGACACCGATCTGAAAGTGATCTGCGATTGCGAGCGTCAGCGGATCCATCCGGCCCACGGACGGAGACCCCGCCCAAGCCGCCCGTGCCGCCAGACGAGTTTCATTAGGCATCATCCCGAAGACATCCGCGAGCGGATCCGGGGTCTCTCCCCTTGCTGCGGAGATCGCCTCTTCATCAGTGAAGACGCCGTGAGCCACGCAGGATATGCAGAATACGGAGCGGAGCATCCCCGCAGCCGCCCGACACCTCTCGAGATCCGTTGCCGTCTCTTCCGGTGTCCGTGCGTCACACCATTCGTCGGCGTCCGCGTCCCAGATCATCCAGGGCTGCGGAGACGCCTCCGCAACCTCAACCGCCATGATCTGCGGCTCAACGGTGAGATTCGGATCCCCGTTCTCATCCACAGGAAACACCGGCATCAAAACCAAAGCGTTCGGATCCGCGTCTTCGCTCACATCCCACCAGATGGAGACGTGATCCGGTGCCACGGATGAGACCGTCATAGCCCCCGTGCGGCTGTCCACATAAGCAAAGTTCATCTCCGAGTGCCTCCGATTGTGAGTGTGATGTTTCGTGCGGTCGCGACTACGCTGCCGCCCGTCATGCTTGCCGCCGTGTGCGTGAAAGCCCTGATGACGACCCGCGTTGACGTCAATCCTGTAAAAGTCCCCGAGAGAGACAGCGGCATTATCGCACCCGCACCTGCAACGCCTGCACTTGCTGCGGACTGCACGGCGTTATTGATGAGAAGTTCAAACCGGGCGAATGCCCCGACGTTCGCCAGCGTGTCGATCACCGCGTTCAGGTTCACGATGAACCCGCCGCCGTCATAGTCTGGGATGATCTCATCAAAGATCGACACGGGGGCCGTGCTGGACGACGTGGCGGGCAGTGTGATGTCCGCCCGCTTGATGAAACGAGGCACGAAAAGTGTGCTCCGCTTAATCTTGGGGAACGTGATGCTGTCATTCGCGATCTTGGATTCCGTGATCGCTTCATCGCTGATGTCCGATCCACCCAGCCCAGAGATAAGCGTCTTCACGGCCCGCCAAGGCGTCCACACTGTCTCCCTGCCCGCGATCACAGGCTTAACGCGGACTTCGTATTCGGTGTCTGGAAGGAGCCCTTCCGTGACCAGATGCGTTGCGGCAGGAACGTCTATGATGGACCCGGACAGGATTGTGTTCGCGTATCCTTTGAGACGGATCGCGTAGGTGATTGACGCGTAAGAGGCCCCTTCGGACCACAGTATCCGGATGCCTGGACGTCGAGCCACGCCCAAAGCGGAGTTCACGGTTTCCGGCAGAACGAGGAACCCATTGACCGTAGTGTTTTTGCTTTCCGGTGCCGACGGCACGGTTGGCGGCACGTCCGCATCGCTCACAGGATCTGCGGCGTAGTCAGCCACGCCACGCTCACGCAGGGAAAGGGTGACGTTCAGCGTGTCCGGCGAGATGATCAGCGTCGTGATCTCAAACAACTTCGCAGCGTAGCCATGCTGCGCCGACGTCCAAGAGATCGTTTGCAGAGGCATCAGCGTCAGGGCCAACGGCCCCAGGGTAATCGTGTGCCTCTGCTCACGCCGGTTGTCGAAAGCCAATTCCCGCATCAGCCGGCGGACCTGTTTCGGATAAGGCACAGCAGGCAGTTTCAGGTCAGCGATGATCTCACGCCGCCCGTTCCGTCCGTCATACTGTGCCCAAGTCGTGTTCTTCCAAGGCACCGCCTCACGCTCTTCCCACAGATCGTCAGGAGACGGATACGACGCAGAGACGCCGTTAAAGATTGTTGCCAGGCCGCCAGAAACGACCATCTTCCGGTCATCAGAGATGATGATGTCGTCGTCCGTGATCGACGCGACGGCAACGCCCGGCGGGCCGACAGAGATATTGTATGTCCCGCCGACTTCAGCGATATCGCCACCGCAAGACTTCATCAGTTCGTCAATGACGGCCAATGGCTCTTCCGAAAGTGAAAATTCGAGGCCCGCTTGATATCGCGGCCCGTCCGTCATCTGCTCATCACAGGCGTTCGCTGCGGCCCGCCAAGCGGCGATGGGGAACGCAGTCTCGGGGATGTTCATCCCGTATGTGCCCGCTCTTCCCGCCAACTTTATGCCGCGCATGATGTTGTAAGCGTGGATAACCGGGTTGTTTGTGAAGACGGTTTCGCCAGTGCGGAAATCAAGCAGTTTCGCGCCACGCAGAACGAACTTACACGCAGGCATCCCCGAGAACTTGTCCGCCTTGTATTTGAAGGTCACGACAGCATACGCGACGCCGTAGAGGCGCATGAACGAATTCCACGGCCGCTCCGGATGACTGCCAAACATCTGGACCAGTTTCGGGTCCGCAACTGTTTGCGTGCCGTCGAAAACACGCACAAACGCATATCCGTCCAGTTTTCCTGACGGATCCACGATCCGACGTCCGTATCCGTCCTCTGGAATAAATCCAGCATCACCGGGGACACGCTGCGTTGCTGCGACTGTGCATTTCTGCCCATCGACAATCATCGATTCCAGGCCGTCGATTGGATAGTCCGACAGGGCGATCACATAGACGAGGTATTCGCCGGGCATGTCGTCTTTAAAATCGAAGGTGTAGGGCGGGCAGATCGCGGCACCGCCGGTAGCGTATCGGCCAAAGACTATACTCTGCGGGACGTCTTCACCTGACACCGTCACGCTTGTCGTGATGCCGCCGCTCTGCTGCTGTTTGGGCGTGCCCATAATCGCAGACGCCAGCTTTGACATACCCGCAGAAATTGCTGCCCGTGCAGCGATCCCCGCCGCTGCGCCGATCCAGCCGCCGCCAAAAGCCGCGCCGGACAGGAGCGTCGTCAGGCCAGCCGAGATCGGATCCGCGTGTGCAGCGACGGCGGTCACGCAGAGGAGATGAAATGCCAGTAAAATTCGAGATAGGGTTTTCATACGCGAAACGCCCTCTCGATCTCGTCTGCGGAGATGAACCGCAGGCAGTCGTTTCCAGCGACCGCCACGCGATCACCCACGCAGACGCCGAGAACAGAACCCGGCATCGTGCAGATGTCCCCCGTGGACGCGAATGCAGGGCGGATCTCTTTAAAGAGGCTTGCTGCGATTGCGTGTTGATCCGTGAATCCTGATTTGCGCATAGCCCGCAGGGCGCCGATATGCGTCTTATAGCGGCCACGGAAAACGGACGCGGGATCGTCACCCGTCATCGCCTGGATTGCACCCGAGGTGAAAATCCCGCAGTCGTGTGTGCCGTATTTGAACGGCACTTCACGCACTTCTTCGAGATACGCGTGCAACGCCGCAATCCAGTCTGCCTTTTTCATATTCACCTCCCGCGCTTGAATCAGTTATTGCGCGGGCGGCTTGTGTGTCGGCGTGAGGAGAGGCCCTTTACCCTCTGTTTTTCATCCTGAAAACTGTATCGCTGGACTGGCCCCAAGACACGTTAACGGATCCGGCGATTGAAGCGTATTTGCGTCCGTCATCACGGGGGCTGTAAGAGTAGAGCGTCCGGAGTTTCTGTGCGGAATCCGATTTCATATGCGGGAGCGTCTGCGTTCCAGATCGGTTCAGGGATGCGACGACGACATCAACCCGTGCCTCTTCGCCTTCTGTGATATCGACGGTGTCAATCGTGCCTTCATACGCCATCGGCGTATCGATGATCGCCCCGGTTTCCACATCGAAAAACGCGATCCGCATCTCAAGTGGGGCGAGACGGGGGTCAAAAGTCCGAATTGCCCTGATGACCTCTGGAGACAGGATCGACAGGGTGAGGCGTTGGTTCTGGATCACCGTGCCCGTCTCATAGACGATCTCCGGGATCCCGAGAATGGACCCCGCACCGATGTAATTTCGCACCCCTCCGATGTTGATCCGGAGATCACCTTCAAATGTAGAAAGATACAAAGAAACGGATGTGGACGCGTTCCCCGCCGTGATCCCGATGAGCCAGCGAGCGGAGACCGATCCGTTTCGCATACCTGTCATAACCTGTTCAGAAATCTGCATTTTATAACCTCACGCTCTAATTGATTGGATCCACTCAAACGAGAGTCCGGACGCGTGATCCGGGTATCGACTGAACGGGGTGACAGAACCGGGCACGATCTTTGCGTTGCAGAAAGGCCGGTCAAATGTTGGGCTTGTGGGGTTTATCGTCGAGGTGCCCCGATGTGGCATCGACATCGTGATGTTGAAGATCGTTCCCGACGCGGGTGTTGTCACACCTTCCGAGACCTCATTCAGGATCCGACGCGTCATCACAGCCGTCTCCTGTTGAGAGAATGTAAAAAGATCTCCGGGTGAAAAAACGAGTCCAGCCTGCCTACTTGTGAACTTGAATACCCGGCCGACGGTCGTTGCGAGATTGACAGTGGGATAGAGGATTGTTCCGGTCGCCGGCTTCTTGAGTGGATACTGCCGCTTCTTGTCCAACACCTCAAAATCAGCCCCGGCATTCATCATGCCGTTGACCAGCGCCGCCTGCTGCCGTGCGTCATCATGGGACATCGCGGAGAGGGTGATCGACCCTCTCCACAGACGCGGCCCAGTCTCCGCCGTCAGGATCTCACCACCCCCTGTTCGGGAGTGGATCAGGTTTTCCCCAAGTTCAAAGGTGTATGAGGCGATACGCAGTTTATCGAAAAAGTTCAGTAATGATGTTGCCATGATTTATCCCCTCACCCGTGGATCGCGCTGAAAATTGGAAGACGACCGGGGCGCTTGCTTCGTGTCGTAAGCGTCGAGTGCGGCTTTATTGATCTTGAATGCGTCATCGTTAGCGCGCGAAATGATCCGCGCCTCCAGACCGGGGCCCAGATCGATCTCGACACGGTTGATACCGCCGCCCATGGATCCTTCGACCATTCGCCGCGACGCGGGGTTGCTCAACACTTGGGAGCCCCGTGAAAGATTCACGAGTTCAGGGCCGCGCTCACCTACCCAAGTAAGTCCGCCGGACCAGCCTGGTGTCCCGTTCGCGTTTCTGCCGATACTGCCCAAGACGTTAGAGAAGAACCCACCAATCCCGCCACCGCCACCGGCACTACCGCCGCCATCACCCCCGACGAAGCCGCGCAGCAGCCCGCCGACCCCGCCGAAGCCGGAAGTTGTTCCCTTCCAGAGCATGTCGAAAGCACCGTCCAAGACCATGTCCGAGAGCCGATCAAGGAGTTTGCCGACAGCATCTCCCGCTTCACCAGCTCCCTTGATCGCCGCCCCAAACACATCCCTGAACCCCGTCTCAAGCGTGCTGTTGAGTTCGCGGATCTCTTCTTGCTGTTTTTTCAAATGGTCAGTTTCGATGATCAGGCGAAGAATGGACTCTACTTTCGCCTCATCACCGGCAACTCCGGCTTCTTGCACGGCTTGATAGACGCGCTCCTCCTGTTCTGTCATCCCGAGCGTCGCCCGATACCTTTCGTGCTCATCTTGCAGCCGCTTGAGAGCATCGGCCCGGCTCTTTTCGACCCGCTCCGCCTCACGCTGTGCATCGGTGAGTTTTTCGACCGCAGAGGCAGCACCGCCACCGCCACCCGCGCTGGCACCGCCGCCGCCGCCCGCGCCGGGATCTTTAACATCCGCAACGGGCTCCGGCTTAAAGTCCTCCAAGGTTTTTCCAGCGGCGATTGCCTCATCAGCAGCGTTCATCATCCCGCCGATAGCGTTCGAGACGATATTCCCCAGAGGCTTCGCGAATGCGCCCACCGCAGCAACGGACGCACTGCCCGCCGCCGCCGCAGTCTTCGCCGCAGCCCCGAGCCTACCGAGGCCGCCAATTGCGGATCCGAACGATCCAGCCGCATTTGAGAGAGCCTGCGCAAGTGCGTTTGCTTGTTGAATAGCACCGGACAGACCCGCACGGATCTGCATGATCCGGGACTGCACGCCGCCACCCGCAGCGTCTGCCCGGGCAAGAGCGTTTGCCATTTCAAACGCCGCCCTTGCCGCCGCCAACTGCTGGTTCTTGACGTCCTGCGTGGCGAGGCTCTGGTTGATCAGCGCGACATTGTTTTGGTTCTCGATCCGGTTGCGTTCGAGGGCAACGACGAGAGAGTCCTGTCCGAAAATCATCCCGAGGCGGGTCAATTCGTTCTGCTGTTGCTGCGTCAGGAGTTGTGCTTGCGCTTGCTCCGTTGCCGAGCGGACCGCCTCTTCGTGCTGCCTTGCCGCTTCTGCGGCCTTCTCCATAGCCGCCGCCCAGACATCCGTTGCCCAGCCCTGCACCGCGACCGCCGTGCCTTCTGCGGCTGTTTTCAGGTTCTGCGCAGCCGTGGCCGCACGCTCGTGCAAGGATACAGTTTCAAGGAGAGATGAGTTTAGCCCGAGCGTGATCTGCGCAGCCGCACGATCAGCCGCAGACGCAGCACTGTCGAGCATGACGACGAGGGCCTGCGCCTCATTAACCGCCGTCTGCCCAGGACGCATCGCGTCTGCGGCGTTCATCGCCGTTGCGAGGATCGATTGTGTTGCCTCATCGGATTTCGCAGCGAGTTGAGACAAAGATGTCTTCAACTGATCAATCGTGAGTTGCCCGTCTTCAAACTGAACGCGCAGTCCGCGCAGGACGTTGAAGTCTTCTTTTGACAAGTCTGCGTCGAGAGCGAGATCGTTCACCACCCCCTTCATCATCGCTGCCCGCGCCTTGCGCTGCGTTTCGATCAGTTCTTCCAGATTTTGCTTTGCTTGCAGTTCCGTCGTTTCGGAGAGGACTTGGCTCCAGTTTTGGACCTCACCGCCGATCTCTGCGTAGCGTGCCTTGATCCGGTCCACGATCTTTCCATGACGCTCCAGAGCAGCAGAAGCGTTGTCCGCAGCATCAGGCCAAAGGAGCATCTTTGCTGCCACCGCCGCCACACCAAGGGTGATCAGGCCGATAGGGCCACCGACGAGCGCCAGAGCACGCGTCAGGAAGCCCGCTGCCAAGGCTTTTGCGCGCAGTGCCGCAGTTCCTGCGATTGTAGAGGCTGTGAGACGCCCCGTTGCGGCCGTCGCGACCGTCGTTGCGGCCGTTGTCGTCGTGAGAGCCGCAGTCGTCGTTGTCAGGGCCGCAGATTTCGCAGCTAATGCAGCACCCGCACCGCCGACCGCGACACCCGCCCGTGCCATCGCCGCGACAATCGGGCCAGCGGTCATCACCAGCAAACCAAGACCAGACAGCAGCGGGCCGACAACAAGCGTTGCCCCGGCAACGGTGGACACGAATGACTGCATCGCGGGCGACATGCCCCTGAACTTTTCGGACGCCGCCACAACTGCGTCGGAGATCCTCACCAGCGTCGGCGCAAGGTTGGCGGCGATCATCGTTGCGAAACTGCCAGCCTGCTTCGCGAGGCGGGACAGGTTGTCATTGAACATCGCGGCGTTGTTCGCCTGCTCTTGGCTGATCACGATCCCCAGACTGTCCGCTTCGGCCTTCATGCTTTTCAGCGCGTCCGAGCCCCCGTAGAGCATCGACACGAGATCCGTGCCCGTCTTACCCATCAGTTCCATCGCCATGGCCGTGCGTGCTGCAGACGTGGGCATCGCGGCCATCTTGTCAGCGAGATCATCCATGATGTCCGACGTCGGGCGCATGTTCCCGTTGGCATCCCGCACTGCGATCCCGAATTCCTTAAACTTCTCTGGCGTATCGATCATCCCGCGAGAGAGTTTGCGGATCGCACCGTCGAGGGACGTGGCGGACGCACCGGACATGTCCGCAGCGTGGCGCAGGCGGGCCAGTTCATCGACCGGCACGCCCAAGTTCGCGGCGGTCTTGCCGAGCGTGTCAATCGTTGCAAGTTGGCTTTTGACAGACGCGGCAACGCCGACGCCGATTGCGGTGATGCCCGCACCAGCAACGGCCATCGTCTTCCCAAACTGCTTCATTTGAGACTGGGATTTCTGCAAGCCCGTAGAAAATTCTGCGGAATCCAAGGAGAGGTTTACGCGGAGAGCACCGATGACTGATGATAAACTCATTGCTTAAACCTTCTCTTCATTTCACGGACCATTACCGCAATGTGTGCGTCTTTCGCTTCTGCGGGGATCTCTGCTTCAGCAGCCTTCCGGTGCAGAAATTCCTTAATCTTGGGGAGTTTCTGTGCTCTTGTGAAAGCCGCGTTGAGCCAAGCCACGGTCACCGCGTCGTCATGTTCCCTCTGTCTCCGCGCAGCAAATGCTTCCATCTGCAAAAGATATTGCCGAGGCGTTAACCGCCAAAAGTCGTCGGGATAGAACCCCGCCGCGACATGCGCGGCGAAGGTCTCTTCAAAGTTCAGCCCGCTTTTTTTTGGCGGGACTTGGTGCTGGAATTCTCTGCTACTTGGCTTGCATCAGGGGCCGCAGCTTCGGCCGCACGATTAAGAGCGCCTGGATCTTCCGACGCGATATCGCCCGCCTCGATCACCGTCATCTGTGGATAATGGCGGAGCAGGCACGCGAGAAATGCGAAACGCCGATCAGTGAATGAAGCCGTGCCTTGATCGATCTCTTCGGTGACCTCAATCGCATTTCGCCCCGTCAACTGTTCAAGATTGGCCAACGCGTTATAATCCAGAACAAGCATGTGGCCTGTGGACGTTTGAACTTCTCCGCGAAATTTATTTACTGCTGTCATGATACTTCCCTATTAAATGATGTCCTGAAAATGGGCGGCCGAAGCAGCCCGCTTATTCTTCGACGATTCCGGCGATACGGAATGTCACTTCGGCAGAGATTGCTTCTCCGACGGGCGCAGTGCGGGGATAACCCTTAATGAAAGCACGGAATTTCTCACCTTGCGTCTCGCCGACCAGCAAGAATTCAAGCGTGAATTTTTCGCCAGACGCGAAGAGTTCCATGATCAGGGTGTGGGTGGGTGATCCCGGAACCCAGTTCATCGCGAGGGTGGTAGTGCTTAAATCTTTCAGCCCCTGAATGAATTCCTTGAACCCACCCGGTGACGCCATATGGGTCACATCGACCTCATCTGCCTCGGCAGACGGCCAGTTCATGTCTTTGATTTCTGCCAACTCAAATTTTACTGCGTCGGGCTGATCTCTCGTAATGAAAGCCTTAGAGCCAAGTCCGATCCGTGCCTGTGATTCTGCCATTTAACTGATCCTTTAGTTTGCTGCGCTTCAATCAGTTATTGCGCGGCATCGGATCGTGTCGGCGTGCCCGATATAAAAAATGCGGGCGGGTATCTTTTAAATATGCTGAATGAAAAACGTCATTTTAGAACGCTGCACGTTATTTTCTGGAGCATTCGAGACGTCGGAAATGAACGCCCCGAGGATCGTTTCACCCACATAACCATCAACGCCCGCCCACACTGAATCACGAGCAGCGACGAGGCTCTCATAATCACTTGCATAGACATCAATCTGGACGCGAGAAGTCTTGAGTTTATCGGGGCCACTCATATTATGGCCGTTCATACCCGAAATTACATTGATCACGGCGGACGGATATGCGGTATTTTCGGGATTAACGCCGTAGTTCACCGGCATTCCCGGATTCAACGCTTTAATCAGGAGACGCAGTTCTTTTTCCATTATTCTTCATCTCCCTCATCCGTTTCGATCCCGTTCTTCTTCAATGCGGAAAGCGTGTTCTTCCACATCTCCGTTTTAAGATCCGCGAATAACTGATCTTTGCCACCGTCCCACGCCGGGGCGAGAAACGGTTGAGGCGCAGTCTTCTCTGTGCCAAATTCGACAAGGCCGCCGTGGCGGGACGTGGCGCCGATGAACAGATCAACCGCATGCTTGCCCTCTTCGCGCTTCTGCTGCGTGGCTTGGCTCTTGTTGAGACGCGTGGACACCTTAATTGATTTTTTGAGCCCGCCCGACGCCACCGGAGCGGCGGCTTCCGCTGCCTTGGCAATCGGTTTAGCAACCTTGCGGAGAGCATTCCGCATCGCGCCCTTGCCGTGCCCCTGCGAGAGTTTCGCCAGTTTCGCTTCGAGTTCTTTTAGCCCTTTAACCTCACTCCCCATCAGCCAGGCCCCCCGTGATCTCCGTGAACTGCCGCCGGCCGATCTCCTTCACAGCCACGATGTCGTAAGCCCGCCCATCATAGGAGACGCGGTCCTTGGTGGTGATGTCAGGGCGATATCGGACGCGGAAACGGGCGGTGATCTGCGTGCGGACGGCTCCTGCGGCCCATTTTTCACCGTCCGAAACGGCGGTGTGGGACGCCCAGAGCGTCGTGAGATCCGCCCATTGGGGCTTCTCCTCATAGCCGTTATCGACCAGCACGGAGCGCTGGACGGTGATGCGGCGGTCGAGATCACCCGCCCCCGTCATCAGATCAGCCCTTCTGCAGGGCGATTCAGGTTAATCAGCATCTCAAACGCGAGGGGAACCTGAACCTTGGCACCGTCTGCCACGGCTTCGCGGTTTGCATACCAAGCGCCGATCAGGAGAAGGGCCGCGTGGCGGAGTGTGAGGGGGTAATCCGGAGCAGAGGCAATCTGCCCGGTCATCTTCTCGATGTATTCGAGGGCAGCATCACGCAGGGCGAGGAGATAATCATCCTCATCCGTTGCGTCGATGCGCAGATGAAAGCGGATGTCCTCAACCGGGATCATTACTTGGTCTCCGGAGCGGCGCTGGACGCTTGGTTTTCAGGGGCTTTGCTTGCCGCTTTCCGGCCCTTTGCGGGAGTTGTGGACGGAGAGGCAGAGCCTTCCAGCACACCGCACGCAGCGGCGATCTTCGCGATTTCATCAGACACTTCATCACCTGCTTTCAAAGAACGGGGATACACTTCCCCTGGGAATACGACCTGAAAATCTTCCTTTAGTTTCTGCATGTTAGACCCGTTCGTAATGAGTGAAGGCGGGGGCCGTGGCCCCCGCCGTTTTATCAGGCTTCCACTTTCAGGAACTTCATCGCTGCTTTATCGCGGGGCGTTCCACCGACACGCTTGGCTGCGATGAATCTCACAAAACCAGCACGCGTGAAGGGATCCACGATCAGGCTCATGCCCATGATGTCCGCGATCAGGTAAGCAAGAGACAAATCACCAAAGGCAATCGGCGTAGAGTTCGGGGCCATGTCCGGCATGTCCTCTGCGATCACAACGCGCTTGCCGTGGATTGTGTCGAAACCGGCGGCAGTTAGTGAAGGCTGATACAGGTAGCCCCCGTTCGCGTCCTTCTGGGTAGCGAGGCCAGCCATCAGGCCGGAGTTCATCACCCACGCGGCGTTCGTGCGGTATCCGCCTTCGAGACCGTAGTAGAGTGCCATCAGGCGATCATGGGGATTGGCGCCGAGCCCGCCCGCAGCGCCGGTCTTCACCGTGCTGAAGCCATTGCCGTCCGACAACAGACCCTTTGGCTTATTCACGCCGTTTCCGGAGATAAAGGCCTTGCCCTCACCCTGCGCAAACTTACGAGCAAACGCAGTCGTCAGCCAAGCTTCGAGGTTGAAGCTTGAGTCCCGCAACGCGTGCGTTGAAACGGTCACGATGGCGTGCTGCTCACCGAAAGCGGGAACGATCCGACCGAGATCCGGCGCGGCGGTGTCGCTGCGCACATCCAACTCACCAACCCATTCGGTCTCACCGTTAGCCATGTCGATCTGCTCGACGTAGTCCGTGGTGGAAACGTTCACGACGGTAGCGAGGGAGCGGATCGGGCTCACGTGGGTCAGGGACGTAAGGATTGAGGACGCGATGACACGCGGGATCGCAATGCCGTCTGTGCCCGCTACGGTGATTTGAGCCGCTTTCTGTTCCGCATCCACGCGAGAGCGTGCACTGGAGTTCTGCGCATCACGCAGGTAATCGATAAACGCACTCTTGTGCTCATCCGGAGCATCAGCCTTAGCAAGGCCGTTCGGCCGAGCAGCTTTGTTTTCGACTTCCGCCAAACGGGTCTCGATTGAAGACTTCTCTTCAATGATCCGTGCGAAATCGGCTTGCATCTTTGCCATCTTTTCAGCATCCGCACCCTTTTCCGAGCGCATCGCTTCAAGCGTCTTATTTTGATCCTCAAGAACCTTTTTAAACTCAATAGTGTCCATTCTCAAAACCTTCCTTTATTTGAGAGATTGCAGGATTACGCTCCGCTCATTGAGCAGTGCGAGGATTTCGCGCTTTGTTTCTTGGTCATCCCGACCCAGAGAAAGTGCGTTGTAGCCGCCAGCGATTAGCTTCTGTGCGACTGCACGAGAGAATCCAGCGTCCCGCAGGGTCTCTTCGAGTTCACGTTTCGACATTTCGGCGGCCTTAACCGCGTCGATTGTCGCTTCGGTATTCATTGGGAACACGACGAGGGAAATTTCCCACAGTTCCGCCTTCACAATAAGACGGACGTCGTTTTCGTATCGTTCCTCAACGGTTTTATATCCAATGGACATTGCATCAAGTGCGCCGATATCCAGCAATTTGGAGATATCGTTCCCGCGCACGGTTTCAGCGACACGGCCTGAAACGCGAAGACCTTTCGCGTCTTCGGCGATCTCATCCCAGACTCCGCAGAGTTCATCGGATCGATGATTCCATAGCATTTTCGGAATTAATCCGGATGCCAAAGACTCTGCGAAAGCGCCGGGCATCACGACATCATTACCACGATCAACATTACCGAAAACGGAGCCGTATCCAGAAACCTTCCGGTTTCCAGTCTCGCCCTGCGCTTTAAATGAGATGCTTTTGCGTTCCATGAAGTCCGTCCTCTGCCCGTTCACCGTTGTATTGCGCGTGCCTGATCAGGTTTCGGCGTCATTGGGTAAAGTTTTTTCAACGGATTCCTGAACGCCCATAGCCCCGCGCTGCGGCGTTTTGGCCCAATCTTCATTAATTGGATTTAGTCCGACCTCTTCACGGACTTCGTTCGTGCTCATCCATGCCGGCTGACCACCTGCGCCCAAGGCTTTGGTGTAATAATCGGCCTGCGACGCATAATCACCGCGCATCAGTTCCCGCTCATCAAAATCAAATCGCATGTTCGAGACGCTACCCAAGATGTCTCTGTTGAGGCCCTGTTCAAACCGGACGGCCCACGGCATCAAGGAGTGGATCACATGCACTTTGAAGATCTGCTCCGCAGATGCGAATGTCATGGCCTTATCGGACTGCATAAGCATCGTGGGCTGAACGCGGAAAGCTCGTGCAATCTCTTCGATCTGAAAGCGCCTATTTTCGATGAACTGTGAGTCCGCGTTAGTTGCTGACATCGGGTGATACGACGCATCTTGGTCCAGAACGGCGATGCCGCCAGGGCCGCCGCTCCCAAACATTTTTTGCCAGGTGACCCGCAGTTTCTCCCGCGTATCTTTGGTCACCTCACCCTTGAAGGAGAGGATTCCAGATGGCCTGCCGCCGTTCTCCGCAAGATCCGCCTGCTGTTCTTCGAGGGCACGCGTCAAACCGATAGCCCGACGTGCCTTCGCAAACGCTGGAATGGCAGCAACGCCATCAAGGCTCACGCCGCGGAAGGTAAATACGTCGTCTTTCCCGAAATACTGAATCGTCCCGTCATGCATTCTTACTTTCCAAAGAACGGTTAAGTCTGATTTTTGCTCTACACTCCACGCCGCGGGCGGAACGGGGATAAGTTCTCTAACCTCTCTTCCGACTTTAACCTTGATCGCTAACGCCCCCTTGTCGAGCGCAGCGCAAAAAATCATCCCCTCTTTAAATTCATGCGGAGTTTGCCAAGCATTCGGTTTTTTATTGATAAGACGGTGGGCCCAATGCTCCCGTGCAATTCGTGTCCGCAGTTCACCGTTGATGAAGGTTTCCTCAATAAGTGGGCAGGGCATCTGGGCCACGCCCTCTGCAAGAACTCTTGCCGCTGCGAATACAGCGTTCACTTCAAGGGCACCCTCAACATCTACGGGGCCACCCGCTTTTCCACGATTGATACTAAAAATTGAAGAGAGGCTACCATTGCTGAAAGCCGTGACGGATTTCTTTTGGAATAAATTGAGAATGCCCATAATATAATGCCCTGCGCTAACCGTTCACCGTTGTATTGCGCGTGGGCGGTATGTTTTCGGCTGTCCTGCGGGAAAATGATCAAAAGAATGTTTACCCTTCCGACACTCGTGCTTTGTGATACAAAGGGCGAGGTTAAGTTAGCTTCACCCAGGGATGCTTATATGAAGTTCATGCAAGACTACCCTACCCTCGGTCCGGCGTTTATCGCTTTGATTGGAGTAATAATATCCGCGGTTGTAGCGTTCACTGCTTCACGGCGGACAATATATATCTCCTCTGTCACAGCAGAGAGATCTAAATGGATCGAAAAATTGAGGGGAAACATCGCCGACCTACTTGGGATTTGCTCCAAGATCTATATTGGTGAGATGAGGTTCACGAAACCGCCAGCCAATGCCGCGGAAATGGAAGAAAGAAACCGATATGAGGCAGACCGGCTTGTTGCCCTCATCACGCTCCAGCTCAATCCCACCGATAAAAGTGGCATCGATCATAACCTGATAGTTCATATGGAAAGGCTGGTTCAAAGTGCGGAGAGCACAGATAAATATCGTGCAGAAGAGGCCAGATTCGTTCGACACTGTCAGTTTCTGCTTAAAGAAGAATGGGAAAAGGTAAAGGCGGAAGCAAGGGGACCTATAAAATCGTTCTTCGGCCGGGAACGGGGTCGATCACTAAAACGGCACAACGCGTATCGAAAGTTTTACTTCGACGAGTTAAAGGAAATATCATAAAACCATAAGATCATCTTCATCAAGATAGGATGCCGTGCTTTCTTCTTCCGCGACGTCGATAATGCTGCACGCCATAGCCAACGCCACGGCACCATCAATCTTTGCGGAGCCCGTGTCTTTCGTGAGTTTCCGGTTGCCTGCCGGATCCTTCATCACCCTGGAATTCGCCATGCACATCGTGAGGATCGGGTGCGCGCCGTGCCGGAGTTCATTCTTGAGGATCATCGTTTCCAAAGATCTCACGGCTGGCGACATGTCTTTGAAGCCCTGACCAAACTGGACGAATGTGTCGTCAATCCATTTTTCAGTGAAACCGGCACGCAGGAGTGCGGGCTTGAAGAAGTTGAATCCCCATCTGTCGAACGCGATCTTCTTAATGTTGCAGCGTTGGCTCAAAGCGTAAACCTGTGCTGCCACGTAATCGTAATCCACGACGCGGCCAGGCACGGCATTTAGCAAGCCGTCCTTGTGCCATACATCATAGACAACGCGATCACTCCGGGCTTTCTCCACAAGTCCTTGCTCCGGGAGCCAGAAGTCGGAACGGACGCTCCACCCCTCGGCCGAGCCCCTGCGATAGACGGACACAAGGGCGGTGAGGTCCGATACGGCAGAGAGATCCAGACCGCAGTAAACGTCGGCCCCGTCTATCGGCTCCGGCGCTGCGGCGTTCTCCAGCCAAAGGCCCTTCGCGATGAAAGGAGATTTTGCTTCGACCCGCTGGTTCAGGATCAGGTTGCGAAATTCGCTTTCGCGGGACGGCATCCGGCGTGCATCTTCAGCAGTAGCCTTCGTGACATCAGCGTTCTGGAAGATCCCAAACGCAGGATTTGCAGCCCGTAGAGCATCTTCACTGAACGGATCCATGTCTTCTGGAGCCGTGTGGACCACACAAACGGTGTCGGAATCCTCTACCGAAAGTGCGTCGTCGATGAGGACGGATAGAAGGTCGGAGTCGGTGGCCGCCTGCGTGCTGATGATGATCGACAAGGGGGCTTCCTGGGCGCCGGCGCCGGTCTCCACTGCCTCGTAAAGCGCGGATCGAGGCCCCCGGACTTGGCCGAGTTCGTCGTGAATAGCGAATGAGGGCGAGTATCCAAGCGCGCTTTTCGACTCCTTTGACAGTGCGCGATAGAGAGTGCCGCGACGCGGACATGCAAGCTCCTTCCGCGTCTCTCGGACTGTCACGAATGCTTCCAGCCTCGGGTTCATCAGGATCATTTTCACCGCAAGGTTATATACGATGGCGGCTTGTTCGCGGCTCTGCGCGGTAGAATACAACTGGCCGTTCATTACGCTTTCCGGTCCGCAGAGATGCAGAAGCAGAAGCATCGCAATCAGGGCCGTTTTTCCGTTTTTGCGGCCCATCGACAGGATCGCCCGACGGATCCTGCGTGGCGCATCATACATAGCCTTGATGAAATCTTTCTGGAATGACATGAGCCGCACCGGCTGGCCCGCACTCTTACCTTCGGGAACACGGCAGTTCTGTTCAATCCATCTGATGTTGCGCTGTCCGCGTGTCTCTGCCTTTGCCACGATCAATCTTCCCATGGCGCGTCAGGCTCCAAGGGCTTGTCCCGGCGCTTGTCGATTGTGCTTTGCTGTGTGATCCGCAGACGGGTTGCAAGGGATGACATCGCACGCCCTTCCCGCTCCTGGATCTTCAAGAGACGGTCATATTGTTTCAGCCAAGTCTCCGTCACCGCCGGATCCAATGTGTGGGCAGTGATGATGCCGGAGATGCGGCGGGCTTCGCAGGCGTGACGGCAATACTGGGCGAGGAGTTGATGAGACTCACGGGGGAACCAGTCTTCGTCCATCCGATCCACGATTGCGATCCACTCATCCCGCTGTTCACGGGTCATATCGGGCAGCGGAGCAGGCTTTTCAGGCACGAAATCCACAGAAAGACCGGCAATTTCGAGGCTCTTTTTCATCTGTGATTTCCTTGCCATGCCCCTGTGCCTTCCTGAAAAAAAGTTTTTTTGGGACAATTTAAAAACTAAAGTGTCCCCGCCCGGTCTCTGGGCAAAGTTTGAAAAAGATCGACCCACCCCCCCTTTTTATATTTGGGTGGCGGTTCAGTCAGTTATTGCGCGGGCGGGCTATTCGTCGGCGTCGGACAATAAAAAAGAGCGGCCTAAGCCGCTCCTCATCCTGTGGAAATGTATATTGTCCGCTTATATTAATCGTCTGGACGCCAGATATGCGTCAAAGGTGTGGTCATTATCCCCGGACCATAATCATTATCACCTGCACGCGTGATCATCTGTCCGATCTCTTCCGGATCCCTCGCACCGACCGGCACCGGCTCGCCCTGCCAACCGCAATCACCACAGACGGGACGTTCAAAGACCACGTCGGGGATGTCCGACCTCATACCTTCCTGCGGTGACAGGTGATGAGACTGGCACTCTGGGCATACGTCCGGCGCGCCCCTGAACCGACGCACGCAGATGTCCGTTGCCATGCCAACGGCGTGCCCAACTGTCAGCGTTGCGGCTTCTGCGTCCAACCATCTCGCGGACTGTGAGTGAGTCAGCCAGTTCACGAATGCCCACGCCTCTTTCAGGTTGCTCTTGATGAGGCGACGTCGTTCCCGATTGTCAGCACCGGACAGGAACGTATCGAAGATCAGATCCACCCAAAGAAGATAGGCAGATCGCTGCGGCCGATCATCATCCGGCCATTCGAATGTGTCCTGCGTGATGTGCACGAAGGACAACAGGTTCTCCCTGCACCGCACGCCGATAGCACGGAAGGAGCCTGGATCGTTGGACTGGGACAACGCGTCCCCGCAATCCGAGAGACTGCCGAGGAGATCAACGTAAGGGCGGACGCCCGCAACATCGGCAGCCTTGATGTCGTTGCGTGGTATCCGCAGACACAGGCCAAGGTGGAACGTGACCACCAGATCCATGTTCGGGAACTGCTCCTGGCTATACAGGTTCTTGGGGTTAGTGATGATCCACCATCTGCCATCGCTTGCGTGCACATCCCACACCGCGTGAGTGTGGCCCATCACGGATTCCGTATAGACCTTCTGCGCGAAGTTCACGACCGTCCCGTCGGGCGACTGCCCAAGGTAGTAGTCGAGGACGTCCTGTTTCTCTTCTGGCGTGAATGCGAGCATGCGATCCCCGATCAACTGTGCGACTCTGTGATGTATCGACTACCACAAAAGAGAGGGGCAAAAGCCCCTCTGCATCCCGATATTCAAGAGATCAGTCTTCGTGTTCCGCCCGTTCACGCGCGGCACGGACATACTCATATTCCTGCTCGGTGACGATGTCCGTCAGGAAATACTTATCGACCGCTTCCGGGTATCCTTCGAGGCGCACGGTCTTCTTGTTGACCTTCACGACCCGGCGCTGCGATCCCCAGAACGCCGCGTAATCCCCAACCTTCACGGTCAGTCCATCGCGCTTTGCCTGTGCCTTCCGCTCTGCATCGCCCTTGTTGCGTAGGGACATCGCCCGCAGGTTCACGGCTTTGGCGTCCGCCGCGTCCGCCTTCTTTCGCATATCGCTGGCCTTGCCCCAACGTGCACGCAGGCGATCCTTCTGCTTTGATGTGCCGCGATCCGTGAAATACACGACGTCGATACCGTTCATCTCGGCATCTATTGCGTCCGCACTGCTCCGCAAGATCCGTGCTTGCGTCTCATAGCGATTGGCACGAGATGCCCATGCTTCCTTCTGTGTCATTGTCTTCTCCATAAAGTTGAATGTTAAATCGGCCAGCCGTCCGCCCCAATGGCGCGGCGCGTGATGCCGTTGCTTTCATTTGCAGTCTTCCAATCGTGGCACGGGCCACAGAGGCATTGCAGGTTGTCGAGTGTCTCTGTGCCTGCAACTGCCTGTGGATCCCGTGGATTGCGTGGTTTGATGTGATCCACATCGCGGAACGGCGTGATGCGCCCCTCTGCCATGCAGACCACGCACAGGCCCATATCCCGCTTGATCGCCTGCTTGCGGAGACGACGCCATTCTGCGCCGTATCCGCGTTCCGAGGATGATGTGCGATGCCACGCCATCGACTTACCGCCCGTCCGACAAGAGCCAGAGCATCTCATCCACCACGCGGCGGATCTCGATGAGGCGGCGCGGGCACGCGGTCATGACAAAGCTGACCAGATGCCATGCGATCATCTGCTCATCGTCTTCTTCATCAGAACGGCAGACGTCAGTGCCGAGGCGGAAGAGACGACCGTCATCCCACTCACCCTCGAACGACTCGATGAAGTGCTTTGCGATGTGCAACGCAGATGATTGAAAATCGTCGTGAGGGGATACCGGCATACCGAATGCCCCGCACACGATCTGATTTAGGCGAACGGCATGCTCCGCATTTGCACGCTTCCCGCTCAATGCCAGAAGAGTGGAAAGAGTGAACTCACCGTCATCTTCGAGACTGCGAAACTGGGTCCGCTGCTGCAAACACTCCCGGCGATACTGAACGTCACGAGCGTGACCGTATTTTAAATTGATTTGATCAAGCATTCTATTTTCCCCTCACCACGGCCTGTCTGGAATATCGGTGTCGATCTCGACCGGCGGCCGCAGTGCATCCTCTGCATCACCGTCATCGCCGCCCTCATCTTCGAAATCGGCATCCGTGAACGCGTTGATCGGGAGCCCCGCCAAGTTGCGAAGAAACTCCGGACCTGCGCCGACAGGCACAGCAAACCGCCCTGGATCAGCGGGCGGCAGGCGCGTCTCGTCTGCGTAGATCTTCGTCTTGCGGACGAGTTCTGCACATGCCGCCAGCACTTCGGGAGACGGTGTTTGTGCGGGCTCGATCGCATCGTCTTCGAAAAGAACGATCACCGTAGCGACCATGCTATCGCCTTCGATAGCGGTCTGCTCACGACAACGAAGACCCTGTGCCTTGATGAGATCTTTAAAGAGATCTTCTGGCGAGATGTCGAAGTTCCGGTCTGCTGCGTAGAAAAAGCGGACGATGACCTCTCCATCATTGTGCTCAACGCAGGTCTCAACGGGTGATTTGGGCAACTCACAAGTGACCAGCCCATCCACGCCGTGAAACGTCCTCATCTTGTAGTGCGCAGAGATCGTGTCGGCTCTTTCATTTGCCTGGAAGAAGAACTCCCTCGCTTTTTCGTTTCTGTCCATATTCTGCTTCTCCGTATGATTCGTTTCGTATTATAAAAATACACGAAAGCAGAAACTCAATCAAGCAAAAAAACCGAAAACGAAGAACTAAAAACGTTCTTTCTGTTTTCGAAAGAAGGCGTGAAAAAGGGGCCGAGGCCCCGTTTCAGGATCCGGTGATCGACGGCGGCCGGAGCGTAGGGATCGCGGTGATGTCATTTGAGAGATCATCAGCCGCCGCCCGTGCGTCAGGGTTGAGGTCATCGCGGGACAGCCACGACTTCACACGCGCGTAGAGCCCGAGGGTCTCTTTCTGCGTGCCCTCTGTTTCCTCTTGAACCCGCAGGAGAGAGCGGACAAACGGCATGATCCTGGACCACATACCGGGAGCAGCTTTCAGCGTGTTGTCGTTGCGCCGCGTCCAGGAGACCGTTGTGCGGTGTGTCAGCGTGCCGTCTTCCAGACCTGACACCACAGCCTCAAGAACAGCCCCATCCGCACGCAGGGCATCACGCTCTGCGGTTATGGCGTCCTTCTCCGCCTGCATGGCGGCACGCTCCTCTGCCGCGATCCGGAGACCCTCTGCCCGCTGTGCATCAAGGGCGGCCCTCTCGGCGGCGATCTCGGCTTTCTTCTGCTCAACGAGGCGTTGGGCTTCTGCTGTGAAACGGTCACGGCGGGCGTCCTCTTCTGCCTTGGTCTCCATCGCCAACCGCAAAGCCTCTTCAGCAGCCGCCGCACGGGCTTCCGCTGTCTCACGCGCCTTGACCGCCTCTGCCTTCTGCAGATCGCGGAATTCTCGTGCCGACACCGGGTCATCGGGATCAGTGGGCGTGTATGACGCCAGCGAATAGTGCAGGCCCATGGGGGCCATTGCGGCAGCGTATTCACTGCGCAGGATGTTCGAAGAGTTCTTGCGTCCAACCACCGGATTAGATGCCCACGACCGCGTCCGCTTGCGTGCCACATTCTGCTCCCAGTTCAGGATCCGCCTGGCGTGATTTTCGGTGTCTTCGTCGATCAGGCGGCGGGGCTTGATCCTCTCACTACGCAGATACGTCGGGACCGCGCATACGTGGAGATGGGGTGTCGTTTCGTCGCCGTTGTAGATCACCGAAACAAGATCTGGTCCGAATGTGGTGGTCAGCCAGGCGGTGGATTCAATGATCCACGCGTCGAGGCGTGCGGCGTCTTCTGGATCATCCACTTCGGATCCTGGGGGCCCGCCAGCGGGTCGGAAAAACTCGGGGCTGGCAGACAGAACAAGCGTCAAATACGGCTGTGCCGTATCACGCAGATGTCCCCTGATTTCGATGTTCTCTTCATACGCCCGAACGTCGGACATGATGTTGCCGGATCCCACGAGAACGCGGTTCCGGTGAGAGCGAGAAGGATCGACTTCCGATGACCCATCGGACACGCGTTTCAGTTGGTGTTGGGTTGCGCCAGAAATGTTGGCCGTTGAATTTCTCATCATCGAAAAAACGACAGAGCCATTTCCCGCGATCTGGCGGGGAGCCCTTTCTGATCTTGGCTTTCTCTCTTTGCGTTCTGCCCGAGGTTTACGTTCCTTTCGTGCCATGCTACTTCTCCTTCATCGAAATTTTTTGAAATCCTGCGAATCAGGTTTCATTGCCCATAATGAAACCTCATGAAGAAAATCCCTACGGTCTTTCTCCTATGAGGATTTCATCGATGGGATCAGGGGGAACTGCTGCGCAGCCTCCCCCCGATACCCCCAACTACGTCTGCCTTTTGGCAGACTGCGCGGGCTGCGCCCTTGCCGCCCCGTGCGGGGCGTTCAGGCGGTCATGCGGTCATGCGATAATATCGGACGCGTGTATGCCCTGCTCTGCGAGAGCGACCTTCATCTTGTCCATCGCGCGGCGGGCGATCTTGGGGACATTCGAGAAATGCACCCCGATGAGATCGCCGATTTCGCGGATCGACGGCGGGCCATCTTCGCGAAGACGCATCTCGATCACGATGCGCTCACGATCCGTGAGCGATGACATCACGCCGCCGATTGCACGACGCTGCTCTTCGAGATCCGTGCCCATCTCGGCTGTGTCAGCAGCCAATTCGTCTGTCGGATTGCCAGCACGCTGGACGCCGTTGAGGGCCTCAACGATCTTGCACGACGGCACATCAAACCACGTTGCTGCCGATGCGACCGCTTGTGCGTGCGTGCGTCCCTGAGACATCTCACACTCAACGAAACGCCGTGCGTGGTTGCCGCGCATGAGCATCCGGTCGGTATCGCCTTCTGGCTTGCGCACGACGGCGTATGACCCCGCCTGCTCTTGCAGTTCACCGATTATGAAGGCGACAGCGAATGCCGCGAATGAGCCTCTTGAGGGATCATAACGGAGCACAGCAGTGGCGATTGCGAGTGCTGCAGTTTGTTCAATGTCATCCGAGGATAATATTTGGCGAGCACCTGCGCTACGTTTCCGAATGAGCGGGCGAAGCCTTTTTTGAATTTCAACGAATGCCTTTTCATCATTCGTTTCTCTGTAAATAACTGCGAGTTTATCCAATGTTTTATCTTGCATTATTCAGGCCTTTCATTTATGTTTAATTCACATACTTCTCCGTATGATGATTTCGCGATGACTGTGCCGGACCATTTTTTGGTCCGGCATTTTTTATCGGCGAGCCGTCTTTTTGAAAGGCAGCACGTTTGCGATATCCAGCGCGACAGGGATCGCTTGCTCAACGATTTCCATCCGCTCCCCGTCAGGTCCTTTGAAGACATCTCCTACGACGGGAAGGCCAGGGACGCAGGCGAGCATCTCTGCGGACATCTCTGTGCCGCGGATAAGCACGGCGGTCCGGGCGGCTGCTCCAGCAGGAGCAGGGAACACTTCGCTTTCGTCGGACTCTGGCGGTGTCGTAAGAGGGTTGATACCCAGTTTAGCCACGAATTCGAGGGCACATTCAGGATTGTTGCCTTCAGCGTATGCCATGCCAACCACGTTGAGACGGACGCCAATACGATAGACTACGCCGCCAATCTTATCTGTGGGGAGCCGCTTCGCGGTGACGTCTCGTCCGAACTTGTTTGAAGAAACAAGATCAAGGCAGTTCGCGGAAGCATAGCGGGAATACGCGGCGTAGAGATCACCGCTCGAAACGCGGGACCCGTCTTCGCGAACCGCACAGGTTTTCAGGAAATCACCGACCGGATCACCGTCACTCCACATCGCATCCAAGGAAGCGGTTGCGTCTGCATAGTCCGGCATACCGGCTTTTGCGTATTTCACTGCGCCCTCGATCAGCCACGCCAGAACGCCATCGCCTTCCTCTGCAATGATCTTGGACGCAAAGTTCTCATCGGCGATCTGGTAATATCCGACAGGCTCTTTATCGCTGCCATCCCAGAAACAGTTCAACAAACGGATGCGCCGGAGACGACGGCGGACAGCGCGGTCATTGGCAGAGATCGTCGGCATGACCTGAAGCATTAGCCACATCGTGGCTGTCGTCTTTGCTTCAAAAGCATCATCGTGCAAATTCCGGGCATCGAACTTCGGCTCACCGGTCAGCTTCTTGACGACTTCCGCATCGAGAACGCAGTCACGGTCGAACTCAGACGCGAGTGCGATACGGCTGCCGACGAGGGGCAGACGGTGGCGATCTTCGGGAGAATTCCCGTTTTTGTTGCGGACGAGCATCGGCGGCTGAAAACGTTTCAGGTAGGAATTACCCAATACGCCTTCAATCACTTCAAACAGCGTGCTCTTACCGTTGCCCCCGTTTCGCCCTTCGTTCCGCTCGTCACCCGTGATGCAGAAAATGTAATGTTTCCGGTTGGCGGCGTAGAGGCTATATCCAAGCGCAACTTGCAGATAATCCTCTTTTGCGGGATCCGCGTTCCCCTCTGCATCGCGACATACGTCGGTGATGAATTTCCGCCATTTATCAGCCTGTGCGGACTCATCAAAAGACTTAAAAGTAATGCCCGTCATCTTGTGATGCTGGCTATGATCCTGCTGTTCACCCGTGCGCAAATCCACGGTGCCGGATTGTGTATTGATCAGGTGATCGTGTTGATCGAACTCCAGTTCCTCGATCATCAAGCCAGGTTGGGCGAGTTCCAAGGCAGCAAACATCGCGGTGCGGGACATGCTGCGGTTGATGAACTTGAGAAACTCTACGCGCTGCTTGGCCTGCTTCTTCGCTTCATCTTCATCCAGATCACGGGAATTTGGCAAATAGTCCTTTTCACCGGCAATCGCGAGTGTGGCGTCTTCAAGGATGTTGCCTGCGAGCAGGCGCGAATTACGCTGCCAAGCCTTCCCGTTGAAAACCACCCAGTTTTCATCCGCTACGGAGTAGCGGAGGCGGTCAGCATAACGCACTTGCAGCCGTTGCGCGTTCCCCAGATCTGTCTGGGAGAGCGTTGAGCAAAACTGATCGACCGTAATGTGCGCGTTCAATGCTTTTGCTTCGTCGAATTTTTCGATGATCCTCATATGATTTATCCTTCGTTGAAATTTCGTGATGTCGTCTTTTTTATTGGGACTTGCGTCCGGGGGCATTGCGGGGACGCGTCAGGGTGATCGTCCCGGTTTCCGCATCGTGATCGCTTACGAAGAACCGACTTGATCCTTCAGGTGCGTCCGCTGCATCGATGACAACCGCCATGCGCCCTGCAATCTTGATGAGTTGCACGAACCGCCCTTTGATCATTTCGCCGACCCGAGTGCGCACTGACTTCTCCACGTCATATGCGTCACCTGCATGTCCCGAGAGCATGATGTCCCTGCGGATCGCGTCGGCTTCGTCCCCGATGTAGCGGGGCTTGCGCATGACCCGTTCACAGGGCCGCTGCTCACGCTCAACCATTCGGAAGACCGAGGCCGCAACCGCTTCGATCCCGTTGCCGCCGTATTCGTTCAGCAACTCGTGGGTGAGGAAGCCGCAATCGCGAGCACTTTCGACAGTGTCCCGTGCATCATCTGCGAGTGCATGGATCGTCTTGTCGTGGGACGTCTTCGCGACACCGCAGATCACGGCGAGGGCCGCCAAGGCGCGGCCGTTGGCATCGCCTGTTTTTTTATCAAAACCTTTCATATCTTTCTCCATAGTGTTCATTTCGTATTATGAAACTATGTTAAAGACTTTTAATAATCAACAAAAACCGGATATCTGGCATTAAAAACTTGACAGAGAAAAACGGGCAATGTTAGAAATATGTAACAGGATTTCGTGAAATAACTAACGCTGGTTGGTTTTTTCTAAAACAAAACGAAACGGATTTTGTGTTGCTAAAAAGCCACATTTTGAGCCGTTTTCGGCTGTGCCAGCATGGCTCCTGAAGTGTTTGAACCTTCAAACATGAACTTTCGACAGTGACAGACCCGAATCGCCTGTTGGTGCCGATGCTCCAGGACCATTGTTTTCTGCATCCAAGGGCAAGACGGCAGAAAGCGTCCTTAAAAATTTCCTGAAACCGCGAAAATCGGTGGGATCGTCGCGAAACAGGACCATCTTTGTCCTGCAGAAAAATTGGTCCTGATATTGGTCCTGGCTGTTTGCCCCAGTAAATGCTGACGAAAACACCTACTACAGGACTAAAGGAGTAATATTCTAAACAATTATTTTAAAAATATTATTATCTGTTTTTCTATATAGAGAGAAAGTATCTTCGCTATTTGTCCTTTAGTCCTGAAGCCTTCGAAAAACCCTTAAAACGCTGGCGAAACCTGCAGGACGATCTATTTTCTTGGTCCTGATCTTTGTCCTGACGCCTTTGCAACCGCTCCGAAAGGTCCTTTTCCTTTTCTCTTGAGATGCTGCGCTTGCGCAGCTTGCGGCTTCTGGCCGCAAAAGAAAAGCCGCCCAAAGGGACGGCCTGCGCTACGCGCTCTCTCAAGACAAAGACGGTTTAGGGAGCGATGCGATAGTCCTCAACATCCCCGCCGGCTTCTTTGATCTCTTTAAGCCACTTTGGGAGACGGCCCCGCCCCGTCCACGTCAATGAGGGGTTGTTATTGTGCCGAAACCGCACCGGTTCCCCCGATCCCTGCTCGACCGTTGCCTGTGATCCGTTTCGGGAGACAATCTCTTCCGCTTTTTTCTGCACGAGATCATTCATGGCGAAACCATACTTCTTCGCCACGGCTTCAAGTTCGGCCATGGCCTGTTCTTCTTCACGAGCATGGGCCTTTTTCAAAGCGGCTTGTGCGTGCTCGATCAGCAATTCGAGATGCGCACTGCCGAAATCATCTATGTGCTTGATCATCTTCAGCATGCGCCCGCCCAACTCCTCATCTTCTGGCGTCGCGTAGTCGAGGGCGTGGTCCGCTTGCCCCTCATCGCTCACTTTCTGCTTTGTCATCTCCGAAACCCTTTTCCGCCAGTTTCAAAAACATTACTATTTTTTCATCGCTTCGGTCAATGCGTTTTCGAGCGTTTCGCAAACTTTCGCGGGATCTCTGCTGATGATGTAAACGCCCCCTGCCCCCTCGAAGACGACTGCCACCTCTTTTGCGTGTCCCCACCCCCAAGCACTCGCCAACCGTCAAGTTGTTGAATAACCTGCATCAGGACAGCAAGGGGAATGCGTGATGGAATTGCTTTTCGGCTTTGTCGCAGGCTTTGCAACCGACGCCTTTCGGTCCGTGTTTCTGCCCGCAACGACTGGCTGGCTGTCCCGCTTCGTTCCTTCTGCCCGTGAGAGGGCGAACATCGAGGACAACAGGGTCACTCTGGAAATAATGGGGCAATTGAAGGCACTCGGAAAAGATCCATCACTGGTAAAGCACATCCGAGACAGCGCAGACGCCTTCAACGCAGCCATCACGAACAGGCAGGACGCTTTTGTTGAACATGCCGTCGAGGTTATCGACAGCACGCACATGACGCAGATCGATATGAACGAGGAAGCGGCGCGTCGCGCGGAAGTCGCCCGTAAGCAGATGCTCCGGGCACACATCGCGTTGCAGGAGTCCGGCCTCGTGACGCCCCTCGAGATCAAGATGCTGGATGCCGCCCAAGAGCGGTTTCAGGAATACACGGAAGCGCAGGGGGATTTCGCGAGAGCGGGATTTCACCGCGGATCGATGGCGCCGCTGGCATACTGGCGGCAGATAGAGTCGGCAAGGGTCAACCGGGCGGGTGAACTCCGGCAGATCCTTGAAAAGATGTTAGAGGAGCGCGGCTGACAGGGCTGCGCAGACCGTGTCCGGGTCCCGACTGATGATATAGACGCCCCCCGCCCGCTCAAACGCAGCTTGCCACCTTTTCTGCGTCTCACGCTGTGTCCCCGTGGCGGCCTTACATTCGACAGCCACGGACCGCCCATCCACCGTGCCAAGGATATCGGCCGTGCCCGGCGGCGCCAGTTGCACCCACCTCTCGTCCACGGTCTGCACTTTGCCGCTGTTGATACGCATGAAGAGTGAACGGCCATTAAAATGGCTGCACAGTGCAACGAGGATGCGGTTCTGGATCTCTGCCTCTCTCATGTCACACTCCGCTATCAATAGCGCTGTGTGACACCGGCCATCCGTCCGCCCCCACGACCTTTGCGCCGCGATTACCCCCCCGTGCCGAATACCGATGCTGCGCCCATGCGGCAGGGAAGCGGTATCCGCGTTCCCGGCCGAGGCGCACGAAATCTTCCAAAGTCCGGGCCTTCTTCTCCTCACCCTTCCGCTTCCGTGCAGCCGCCTTCTTGGCCGCTTCCAGTTCCTCTGCCGCCAAGAGTTTGAGTTCACCCGCACGGGCCACGGGGATCCGGGCGTCTGTGGCGTGCTCATGGCCGCACAGCGGACACACGGGTGACAACTTGTGGACCCCGAAGCATTCTTTGCAGAGACGCACGCTCATCGCCTCACCGTCCACGGAACGCTTAGCCGTATCATCGCGGATGCCGTCCAGGGACCAATCGCGGTCTTCCTCAACTAAGCCATGCCGCAACGCGTTGCCGCTGTGATCGAGGATCACCGCTTTGGCTTTGCCCTCTGCGATCCGGAGAACCCTGCCGCACATCTGGAGATACAGGGACTGGCTTTTCGTAGGCCGGAGCAGGATCACCACTTCCAGGGCCTCAAAGTCAAAGCCCTCTGTGAGGACGTCCACCGTGCACACGATCTTCGTCTCACCCGAGCGCAGGCGGCCGAGGATTCCTGACCTGTCGGCAGTTGAGGCTTCCCCCGTTAGGATCTCCGCAGAGATCCCGGCGGCATTGAACGCGTCCGCCGTGGCCGTGGCGTGCTTGACGTTCACGCAGAACGCGATGGCGGATCGTCCAGGCGTGATGTCCGTGTAGGACTTTACGGCGTCTCCGTAGATGTCGGAGCGATGCAGGGCGGCGGCCAGTTGGTCCGCAGCGTAGTCCCCGCCCCGACTTTTGACGCCTGTCAGGTCAGGGATGCTGGCCGAGTAGATCACCGGCCGCATCAGGTATCCGGAGCCGATCAGGGTCTCCACCGATGGCCCTTTTACGATGCACCCAAACGCCTCTTTCAAGCCCTTGCCGTCCAGACGGCACGGTGTGGCCGTCACTCCGAGAACACGGGCGAAAGGGTATGCCGTGAGGATGTCCGTGTATGTCTTCGCGACGGAGCGGTGTGCCTCATCGATGATGATCAGTTCAGGGGCGTCGTATGAATGCAGCCTGCGGATCAGTGTCTGCACGCTGCCGATCTGCACCCGCGCCAAAAGATCCGCTTTCTCTCCGGAGATGATGAGCCCCGGCTCAATCCCAAAGATCCGCAGCCGGGCTGCACCCTGATCGATGAGTTCACGCCGATGAGCCAGGATAAAGACGCTTTCGCCCCTATCAACGGCCCGCCTGGTGATCTCCGCAAAAATCGTTGTTTTCCCGCCGCCAGTCCCAAGTTGGAATAACGCCGTCTTATATTGATCAAGTGCGCCTTCAATATCGCGGACGGCTTCCGATTGATAATCCCGCAGTTTCAAAGCGCGCCCTCCGATGAGTTAATCTCATCGGTGTATTGCGCGTAGATCCCTTAAATTCGGCGTAATACAGAAAATAAATCGTTATATAACACCGCTTTATGCGTCCCCACGCGCAATACACTTTTGAAGAAAGTGCGTGAGGGATTCATCGTGTTTTACACAACATACAAGACTACAAACTTAATTAACGGAAAAGTCTATTTCGGAAAGCATCAAACCAATAACCCGTATGACGGTTATCTCGGAAGTGGAATTATATTAACTGCAGCAATCAAGAAATATGGACGGGGTAATTTTGAAAAGGAAGTTCTTGGGATCTACGACACCGCAAAGGAGATGGATGAGGCGGAAGCGGATCTCATCACTGCGGAGCACATCAAATCGGATCAGTGCTACAACCTGATCCCCGGCGGCGCGGGCGGCAGACCATCAAACGGTGAGGGCGGCGTGCGGCGGATGCTCATCGACGGCAACGGCGTTTACGTTGAGGGCCGGATCTGTGCCATCGCGTCACACTACGGAATCTCACAGAAAAAAATCTCAGACATTGTCAGCGGGCGGCGGAAGGTTTACCGAGGATTCAGGGCGGCGTGAGACACCACATATGGTGTCAACACAATGTCCAGAACGAAACCGAGTGCGCATAGTCCGGGGAAATCGAACCCCCGCTGAGAATCTTCGCAGCCGTTGATCAAGATATTCTGTGGGTCTTCCTCCTACCGCCCCAGCCAATATCGTGTAAGATACCGGAAGATAAGCAGGAAGCAGCCGCAAGGCACGCTATCGGACCGATGTCCTCCAAGCCTGTCCTCCGGACCCACCGCGCCCCAGCTTCGAGGGCCACGAATGGGCATCGCCAACTTCGTCTTTCGCCGGGCCGCTATCTACACATGGCGCCGTCGCATTCCTACACGTATCGGTTGCGAAAGCCTCCACCTTCAGGTCAGTCTGGGAACGGCCTGTCCGGCAACCGCACGGCGCCTCGCGGGCATCCTGACGTATGAAAGTGACGAGGTCTTCGAAGCGATGGCACTGGACGGACTTTCCAAAGAAGCGGCCAGGCAATGGCTGGAGCAGGTCGTTCGGGACGAGATGGCCCGGATCGAACGCCGCAAGCGGGCACAGTCAGACAGTCGCGAGACCGGCTATGCCCGTATGAATGCAGAAGAGGACCGGGCCATGGGGCACGCACTCAGGCTTTTGGCGCGAGATGGGGTCAGCGCCGAACTCGGCGATGAGGAAAAGTAGGAACTGGTCTCCGAAGGCGTGCCAAAGTCTTCCTTCGAGCGCGTCGAGGCCTACCTTTCGCAGGCGGCAGGTGAGGTGCTGGCTCCAAGCATGGAACGCAAGATCCAGAACGGGATCTCAGCGATCACAGGAGAGGCCCTCCCGAGCGCTCACGATTTCCTCGACGCGCGGACCATCTATCTTCGCGGTCGCGCCGCTGTCTATCTGAACGCGTCGCAGCGCCGAGACCCAGCCCTTGCCGATGCCCTGAAGGTCGCGAAGGCCCTTGAACAGGGAGGCTCCGAGCCGACCACCTCAGTCACCAAGGAGACTGAGCCGGCCTTTGATCCCGCGATTGCTGCCATCGCAGATCGCTTGAAGACCAAGAAAATAAAACTCGGGCGAGCGACGGAGAAGACGGCCTACCAGATCCGCAACACTGCCGCGCTTCTGGTCGAGGCCACCGGGGTGACCGATATCAGGCGCCTGAAACAGTCGGACATTGCCGTCTTTTGCGACGTGATGTCCCGGCTTCCTCCAGCCTATCGAAAGAGCCCCAAAGAAAAGTTGGTGCCGCTGGCTGACATCATTGCGGCGGCGGCCGAAACGTCTGTTAAAGTTGGTTTGTCGCCCGCGACGGCCAATAGGAACCTTGGCTTCGTTGCCCAGATCGTCAAGCATGCAAATGCCGAAGGACTTCCGACGCAGGGGAGTATCGACGTCAAGGACCTACGAGAGTCCGATATGGAGGATGATCAGGACAAGGTTCCCCCATTTGAGCGTTCTGATATCCGCAAGCTGTTCGAAGGATCCATCTGGTCAGGATGCCGCAGTTCGGCCCGACGCACATCGCCTGGAGCCTTGGTTATCAAGGATGGTCTCTACTGGATCCCGATGATCGCGGCATATACCGGCGCGCGCAGGGAGGAAATTGCCGGGCTGCGCAGATCGGACATTATCAATGAGGACGGGGTATGGGCGTTCGAGTTCACCTTTACCGAGGTCCGCCGTCTCAAGAACCTGCAATCGAAAAGATAGGTGCCTATCCACGAACACCTGATTGAACTCGGTTTCCTGAAACATATTGCCAAGGTCGAAACCGGCAGGATTTTCCCTGAACTCAAGCGAAAGTCGGCGCGGGCTAATCTCGGCGACCACTGAGGTGCCCCCCGAAAACTGGACACTGACGTAAGCTTGGATTTGCTGTCTGCTGATCTTCATCCCGAAGGAGATCGACGATGTCGAAACGAAAGCAGCACGCCCCTGAGTTCAAGGCGAAGGTGGCACTTGAGGCGCTGAAAGGCGAGCAGACCGTGTCGGAGCTTGCGAGCCGGTTCGGCGTGCATCCGACGATGATCAATCAATGGAAACGCGCACTGCTCGATGGCGCGTCTGGTGTGTTTGAACGCGGTGGCCGCAAGGCGCCGGTGATCGATGAGGATCAGGTCCGGGATCTGCATGCCAAGATCGGGGAGCTGGCGGTGGCCAACTCTTTTTTGGAAAGAAAGCTCAAGCCCTGGGGCGGGAAGTGAGGCGCGGCATGGTCGAACGCGACCATCCGGATCTGTCGATCGGCCAGCAGTGCGCGCTGCTACAGGTCCCGCGATCGTCGTTCTATTACACGCCGCAGGGTGAGACGGACCATAACCTTGCACTGATGCGGTTGATCGACGTGCAATTCCTCGACACGCCGTTCTTTGGCGTCCTGAACCGCGCCGGGTTTGCCGGAGGCTGATTTTCGTTAGTTACGCGGCCAAGGTCTTACTTTCCAGAGCCTCGTAGAAGTTGGCCTCGGCTTCTGTGGGCGGGATGTTCCCGATGGGCTCGAGCAGGCGGCGGTTGTTGAACCAGTCCACCCATTCAAGGGTGGCGTATTCCACGGCCTCAAAGCTGCGCCATGGTCCGCGGCGGTGGATGACCTCGGCCTTGAACAGCCCGTTGATCGTCTCGGCCAGCGCGTTGTCGTAGCTGTCTCCGACGCTGCCCACCGAGGGTTCGATGCCGGCCTCGGCCAGCCGCTCGCTGTAGCGGATGGACAGGTATTGCGAGCCCCTATCGCTGTGGTGGACCAGCCCTGTGCCCTTTCCGGGACGGCGATCATGCACCGCCTGCTCCAGGGCATCGAGCACGAAGCCCGCATGCGCTGAGGTGCTGACGCGCCAGCCGACGATCTTGCGGGCATAGGCGTCGATGACAAAGGCGACATAGACGAACCCCTTCCAAGTGGCGACATAGGTAAAATCTGACACCCACAGCATGTTTGGCGCGGGCATGCGGAATTGCCTGTTCACCTTGTCCAAGGGGCTTGGCGCCTTCTTGTCCGGGATCGTCGTTCTGTGCGGCTTGCCGCGGATAATGCCCTGAATACCCATACTCTTCATCAGCCGCGCGACCGTGCAGCGGGCCACATCGAAACCCTCACGGCGAAGCTGCCGCCAGACCTTCCGGACGCCGTAGACCCGCCAGTTCTGCTCGAACACACGCCTTATCTCGGCGCGTAGCGCCTCATCCCTCCGCGCACGGTCCGACCGCCGGGCGGGATCAGCCCGCCTGGCCAGGTGATCGTAATAGGTGGAGGGGGCAATCGGCAGAACGCTGCAGATCGGCTCGACCCCGTGCGCATTCCGATGCGCATCAATAAAGCCCACCATCACTTCGACCGGCGGTCGAGCTCCGCCATCGCAAAATACGCTGACGCCTTGCGAAGGATCTCGTTCGCTTGGCGCAGCTCGCGGTTCTCGCGTTCCAGTGCCTTCACGCGGTCGGACATCTCGGTCGGAATACCCGCCCGCTTGCCGCTATCAACCTCGGCCTTCTTAACCCAATCGTTCAAGGTCTGCGGCGCGCAGCCGATCTTAGCCGAAATCGACATGACCGCCTGCCATCGCGTTCCATGCTGCCCCTCATTGTCGAGGACCAGCCGCACCGCGCGCTCGCGCACTTCAGGGGAAAACTTGTTCGTGGTCTTGCTCATGATGCTCCATCCTACTCAGGAGTTGGAGCCTCCGGCAAACTCGGCGCGGTTCATCCGTCAGATGACGTGGCACCTGCGCAACGATGGCCATGCGGTGAATGAAAAGCGCATCCGTCGGCTCATGCGCCTGATGGGGTTGATGCCGATCTATCAGAAACCCAACACCAGCCGGCCTGCAAAGGGGCACAAGGCCTATCCATACTTGCTGCGAGGGCTGCAAGTTAAGCGGCCAAACCAAGTCTGGTGCGTGGACATCACCTATCTGCCGATGCGCCGCGGCTTTCTCTACTTGGTGGCAATCATGGACTGGCACACCCGCAGGGTTCTGTCCTGGCGGATCTCGAACACGCTGGACGCGGACTTCTGTGTCGAGGCGCTGAACGAGGCCATCTATCGGTTCGGACCGCCCGACATCATGAATAGCGATCAAGGGTCCCAGTTCACATCCTTTGCCTGGACAGACCGCCTGCGCCGATCGGGCATTCGCATCTCCATGGATGGCAAGGGCCGCTATCTGGACAACATCTTCATTGAACGCCTGTGGCGCACCCTGAAATACGAGTGTGTCTACCTACACGCTTGGGAAACCGGATCGCAGGCACGCACCGGTGTCCGCAACTGGATGGAATTCTACAACCACCGCCGGCCGCACAAGACCCTTGGCGGCCGACCGCCGGCAGTGGTCTACTCACTGACAGTAGAAGCAACGCAACCCCATCAGCAGGAGCAGATCAGAGCTTAAAAAGCGCCAGATCCTGTCCAAGAGATGGGGAGCACCTCAGCGACAATGCGCACCATAAGCCGCTGATCAGTCTCTGAGGGATGCTTTGCAACGGTCAGCTTATGCGTTTCATAGTAGTGCCGGTCCATGTCAGAAACCGAGAGCTCAACTTTATGAATGGTAGCATTTTGCGCCATAGCCGGCTCCAAATCTTTCATGACTGGGATGCCTACCGCGCATGACCACGTGGTGAAAGCAGATACCGAAGAGTGACAAAGAGGAAGTGAAGCGAGCGACCGCATTCATGGGATGCTGTAGGTACGACACCACTTGACCATCAGACGTCTTCCCATGTTGGCAACACTTTTGGTGCTTACGAGGGGTTGGGCACGAGGGACACCCTCGCGCCCGGAGGTCTTAGCGCTCCGCGTCCATTTTATGGAGTTTTTCCACTCGCCGGCGGAAATCCTCGTCGGTCGAAAACTCGGCCTTCAGGTATGAGTCGATCAGGTCCAGTGCCAGCCAGGGCCCAACGATCTGGGCGCCGATGCACATAACGTTAACGTCATCATGTTCGACGCACTGATGAGCCGAGTGGATGTCATGGCAGACCGCCGCGCGGATGCCCTTGACCTTGTTTGCGGCAATGGATGCGCCGACTCCCGTGCCGCAGACCAGCAGACCCCGCTCGGCCCGCCCATCGGCGACCGCGCCGGTCACCAACTGCGCGATGTCCGGAAAGTCCACCGGCTGATCGTCGTGAGAGCCGACATCCTCGACCTCATGACCCAGCTTGCGGATATGGGCCACCACTGTGGCCTTAAGCGGGAAGCCCGCATGATCTGATCCAATCACAATACGCATAGTTATACCTTTCAGAGTGTTATCGAAGGAGACTGGGCAGCCACAGCACCAAGTCAGCATGGAAGGTGATGATCGCCAGCGTCATCAGCAGCGGCACGTAGAACGGCAGCAGCGCGCGCAGCAGCTGGCGCAGGGTGATCTTGGCGATGTCGCAGACCAGGAACAGCGACAGGCCCATGGGGGGCGTCAGCAGTCCCAGCATCAGGTTGAAGATCACGATGATCCCCAGATGCACCGGATCGACACCGGCCAACACCAGGGGCGGCGCGATGACCGGCACGACCAGCAGCGTTGCGGTGGTGCTGTCAAGGAACATACCTGCGATGAAGAAGATCAGGTTGGCGATGATCAGCAGCGCCATCGGACTGTCAGCGAATTGCAGGATCCAGCGGGCAAAGTCCTGCGGGATCTGCTCGACAGCTAAAATCCAGCCAAAAAGGGATGCGACCGCGACGATAATTAGGATCGCGCTGGTACTGCGGACCGTCATCAGCATTGCGTTCCACAGGTGCGGCCAGGTCAGCTCTCGATAGAACAGACCGCTGATCAGCAGAACATAGGCAACGGTAACGGCTGCTGCCTCGGTTGGTGTGAACAGGCCCAGCAGCATGCCCGATATCATCAGCACCGGCGCGAACAGCGCAGGAAGGGCAGGCAGAAAGTCCGCCCCAATCTCGCGTAGCGTGGGCGCGCGGTCGGCGCGTGGCATTTTATGGACGATGGCGAGGATAGCGGCAGTGATCATCAGCAGCACGATGCAGATCAGCGCGGGCACGATCCCGGCCAACAGCAGTTGCACGATCGAAACGCTGGTGACTGATCCATACACGATGAGCGGGATGCTGGGTGGAAAGATTGGCCCAACAACGGCCGATGCCGCAGTGACGGCACCGGCGAAGGGTGCGGAAAAGCCGCGTTTGCGCATCGCCGCGATTTCGATCCGGCCAAGGCCGCCGACATCCGCGAGCGCCGCCCCGGACATGCCGGAAAAAATCAGACTGGAGAAGATATTCACCTGCGCCAGTCCGCCCGGCAGCCGCCCCACCAGCGTGTCCGCAAAGCGAAAGATGCGGTCGGTGACGCCCGCCGAATTCATCAGGTTGCCCACGAAAATGAAGATTGGCACAGCGACCAACGGAAAGCTGTCCAGCGCATAGGTCACACGCTGTGTAAGCAGACCTAGCGGCAGTCCTTCAATCAGCACATAGCCGATGGCGGGAATGAGGATGGCATAGACAACCGGAAAGCCCAGGATGAACAGCGCCAGAAAGATGATGATCAGTGCGATACCCATTACAGCGCCACCGACCCATGGCCAGAATTGGGCTTTCGCAGCTGAACCATGTGGACAAGGCATGCCCCTGCGAACCCGAAGGTGGTTGCACCCATGAAGATCCAGAACGGGATCTTCAATGTAGGCGTGGCGCCGCGCATGTTGCCGCTGATGTTCTGGAACGCGACGAACGCCAAAAACCCGCAGGTTGCCAGCCCCGCGGCAACGATCACAAAACGTAGGCTGCTGCGAAGTCTGCCGGGCAGGTTGTCCAGCAGTTCGGACATCACAATATTCTCGTGGCTGGCGGTCACCAAAGGATAGGCCGCAAACACCGTGCAGATCAGCAGAAAGCGCGTCAGTTCCTCGGCGCCTACAATGGCCGAGCCGATGACCTCCCGAGCGATGATTTGGATGAAGGGCACGGCGATCAGTGCGGCGAGCAGCAGCACGCAGACGATTTCCAGCAGCTTGCGCATCATGGTTCCCCCTTTGTGTCGGTCGGCCCGGAGGCCGACCGGATCCTGATCACTCGATCGCCATGATCTGTTCGATATAGGGCTGA
This sequence comes from Pleodorina starrii, assembly GCA_030267565.1. Classification (NCBI taxonomy): domain Eukaryota; kingdom Viridiplantae; phylum Chlorophyta; class Chlorophyceae; order Chlamydomonadales; family Volvocaceae; genus Pleodorina; species Pleodorina starrii. The sequence goes on along the minus strand of BRXU01000080.1, from coordinate 38,197 downwards.
TAGCTGGGGAAATCCCCATTGATCTGGGCCAGCACCCGCTCGCGGAAGGCGTCAATGTCCAGACCGTCTTCCTCAGTCACCACCGTCATGCCCTTCTCGGTCAGTTCGGCCACCAGCTCCGCTTCCGACTCTTGCGCCCAGACCAGCGACTCTTCGGCCTTCGCGTCCAGCACCTGGGTGATCTGCGTGCGGTTCTCCTCGGACAGGCCCTGCCAGACATCCTCATTGATGAATACGGCAAGCACGGACTGCATGTGCCCGGTCATGGCGACATGGCTTTGAACCTCATAGAGGCTGTTCGAGGTGATCATCGTCAGCGGGTTCTCCTGCCCGACGACAAGCCCGGTCATCAGCGCAGTTGGCAGTTCGGCCACCTCTACGGGAGTCGGCGTTGCGCCAAAGCCCGTGACCATCGACACCCACAGGTCCAGCGGCACGGCGCGGAACGGCTTGCCCGCAAGGTCATCAGGCGACTTCACCTCGAAGTTCGACGAGATATGGCGCGCGCCGCGATAGATGCGCCCGATGATCCGCACGCCGCCCTGCTCGACCAGCTGCTCGTTGATCTCCTGCAGGGCGGGGGATGTCGCCGGGTTGGTCGCAGCCAGCGCATGGGCGCCATTGCGATAGATGAAGGGCGCGTTGAAGACCGACACGTCCGGCACCATCTGGGCTAGCGAAGCAAAGTCGTGGTGTCCCATTTGGATCGAGCCCATTTGGACACCGCCGACCATCTCGGACACGCCGCCCAGCTGGCTGGCCGGGAAGACCTGCACGGTCACAGCACCGTCCGTCGCGGCGGCAATCTCCTCGGCGGCCTCGGCGGCATAGCGGGTCTGGATATCGCCCTCGGCGCCGACATGGGCATAGCGCAGGTCCTGCGCGAATGCCGGAATGGCGGTCAGTGTGATGGCTGCGACGGCCAGCAGCCGTCCGGTCTTGATGAACATGATTGTCCCCTCCCTGGGATGGTTCAGTTGATCTGTTTCGCGGGGGCGCCGCGGTAGGTCTCGATCAGGCTGCGGCGGCGCAGCTCGTCCCCGATGGCAAAATGCTCGCGCAGGCGGCGGTCGGCCTGATCCGGGTCTTTGGCCACGATCGACAGGAACACCTCGCGATGCGCATCGACCAGAACCCGGACGATCTCAGGGTTCCGATAGGTGGTGACACGGCGCTGGACATGGCTGCGCTGCAAAAGCTCTGCCATCGCGCCGTAAAGCGTGGTCAGCGCGCGGCTGTGGCTGGCGGCGACGATGGACTGGTGGAACATGAAATCGGCGCGCCCTCCCGCCTCTGGATCCGTCAAGGTGTCGATCAGCGTCCCTAACCACTGCCCGATCCGCGCCAGATCCGCCTCATTGGCGCGCTCGCAGGCCAGCCGGATCGCCTGGCACTCGATGGCCATCCGCGCCTGCATCACGTCCTCCAGCACGTCCTGTTCCTGGGACAGGCAGAAGGTAAAGAAGTCCGACAGCACACGAATGTCGGCTTTGGCAATATACGTTCCGCTGCCTTGCCTGACGTTGAGAAACCCAAGCATGGCAAGAGACTTCATCACCTCGCGCAGTAATGGACGACCGACATCCAAATGCTGTGCCAGCTCGCGCTCCGGCATGACCCGATCGCCAACCTTCAGCTCTCCGCGCAGAATACGTTCCTTGAAGTAGGAAACGACCCGGTCTGACCCGTTCTTTTCCACGTCACTGTTTAGAACTCCGCTCACCGGCACTCCTCCCGAGTGCAACAATGCTCCGACCAATCGCCGCAAGAATCAACGAACAGTGCGCGTCACGGAAAAAATCCTGCATCGCACACAGTAAAGATCCAAGAAGTGCAATACAAAGTCTTATTTTTTTCAAAAACTTACTCACGAAAACGGTATTATACTAACGACTGGTATTGGTAAGACCAATCGCCCTGTGTGTCGTAGGTACAAGTCGTGAGGAACCGGTACTCATGCCGTCGTGCATCATATCCTTTCGAGAGGTTGACACATTGTCGCAATAAGAACAAAACAGGAACTAAGATTCTGCAACTTTGACGTGAAATGCATTCTCCCCATTATGACCGATACCGTCCCCCGCCCCAACGTTGCCGCCTTGAGAGCCCGTATTGCCCATCTCGAGGGAGCGGAAACGTATGCGCGCAAGGTATTGCCTTTTGGTGTCGATGCGCTGGACCGACGCCTTCCCCAAGGAGGTCTGGCAATGGGATGCCTGCACGAAGTTGCGGGTGGCGGCAGAGGAGCGTTGGATGGAGCAGCGGCGGCCTGTTTCGCGGCAGGGATCGCAGCCCGACTATCAGGACCCGTATTGTGGTGTGTGACGCAGGCGGATCTCTTTGCACCGGCGCTGGAGCAGGTGGGCCTGTCCTCTGATCGGGTAATCTATGTCGAGGCGGGGGATGACACCGCTGTGCTTGCTTCCATGGAGGAAGGGCTGCGGCACGGTGGCCTCGGTGCCGTGGTGGCGGATGTGGCAAAGCTGTCAATGACCGTCTCGCGTCGATTGCATCTGGCGGCCAAGGCATCGGGAACCATCGGCATCGCACTGCGGCGTTGGCGGCGCCAGGCAGATGCCAGCGATTTCGGCCAGCCGACGGCGGCCATGACGCGCTGGCGGGTCTCGGTGCTGCCCTCGTCACCCTTGCCCGTTCCGGGCATCGGCCGGCCACGCTGGCTGATAGAGCTGATCCGCGCGCGGGCCGGCGAGTCTTTTGATCTTGAGTTGGAGGGCTGTGATGACACGGGTCATCTCGGTCTGCCTTCCCCTGTGGCCAATCGACCGGCGACGCAGGCAGGCAGACAATACGGCCTCAGCTGAGGTGCCGCTCATTCTTGCAGGACGTGTTGGCAACCGCCGCGTGATCACGGCGGCCTGCGAGCTGGCCATTGGTCAGGGGCTCCGCATCGGAATGCCGGTCAGCAAGGCACAGGCAATCATTCCGGACCTGCGCGTTGAAGCGGCGGATCCTATGGGTGATCATCAGTCCCTTGAACGACTGGGCCTGTGGCTTCTTCAACGCATTGCGCCCGTCGTCGCAGTTGATCCTCCGGATGGCGTGGTCATCGATGTCACAGGCGCGGATCATCTGCACGGCGGCGAGGAGGCTCTGCTTGAGACGCTTCTTGGTCGCCTGACCCTCTCGGGGCTTACTGCGCATCTTGCCATTGCCGACACTTGGGGTGCGGCCCATGCGCTCGCCCGTCATCACCGTGAGACTGCGGCGTGTATCGCCCTGCCCGGCTCCGTGGCCTCAGTGCTGGGCCCCCTCCCACTGGCAGCTTTGCGTTTACCACCGGCCACCGTGGCGGGCCTGCTGGATCTTGGCTTCGCGACTATCAAGGACCTTATTGATACGCCCCGCGCCCCGCTGACGTCGCGCTTTGGTCCAGAACTATGCCGCAGGCTCGATCAGGCGCTGGGCGTTGTTAAAGAGCCGATTGATCCTTTGCGCCCTGAAGGTCTGATCGAAGTGCGCCGCAACTTTTCCGAACCCATTGGGGCTCCGGAGACCATTGCGCGATACATCGCCAAGCTGGTGACGGACCTCTGTACGGCACTGGAGGCTCGTGGCGAGGGGGCCCGCCGGCTTGATCTGTTATGCTGGCGCGTCGACGATCGGATTGAAACGGTCAGGGTTGGACTGGCCGTGGCCCAACGGGACCACAAACGCCTGACCAGGCTCCTCTGCGACAAGATCTGCACTATCGACCCGGGCTTTGGAATCGAGATCATGACGCTGACGGCCACTTTGGCTGAGCCACTTGCGCCCCGACAGGCCAGCACCCTTTTGGAGCGCACCCCGCCCGACATTTCTGATCTGGTCGACATGCTGTCCAACCGTGTAGGACATCGCGCGGTCTATCGCATGGCGCCGGTGGCGAGTGACGTACCTGAACGATCGGTGACGCGGATCGGTGCATTGTCGCCCGATCACGGCATCGGCTGGCCTGGACACTGGCCACGGCCATCACGTCTGTTGCCCCGGCCCGAGCCCATCGACACGATGGCGCTGTTGCCCGACCATCCCCCGAACTGGATTTCATGGCGCGGTATTCGCCACCGGGTCCGCCGCGCTGACGGGCCCGAGCGGATCTTCGGTGAGTGGTGGAAGCGCGATGCCGAGGCACGTTCGGTGCGCGACTACTTCCGCATTGAGGACGAAGCTGGTCAGCGCTTCTGGATCTACCGCGCTGGTGATGGCGAGGACGCGACCACCGGCTCCCATTGCTGGTTCATCCACGGGGTCTTCGGATGAGCTATGTGGAACTACAGGTCACCACACAATTCTCGTTTCTGCGCGGGGCGTCCTCGGCCCAGGAGTTATTTGCTACCGCAGCGCTTCTGGGCATCCGTGCGATGGCGGTCACGGACAGGAACAGCCTCGCCGGGATCGTGCGGGCGCATGAAGCCGCCAAAGAGACTGGCGTGCGTCTCATCGTTGGTTGTCGCCTGGATATGCGCTGCGGGATGTCGGTGCTGGTCTATCCCACCGATAGGGCAGGCTACTCGCGCCTCTGTCGCCTTCTGTCCATCGGCAAAGCAAGGGCAGGAAAGGGCAACTGCCATCTGAACTGGCCCGATCTTCATTCCCATGCCGAGGGCCTGCTCGCCATACTGATCCCAGATACGGCGGATGACCTCTGTGCCCTGCACCTGCGCCGTCTGCGTGACAGCTTTGGCGACCGCGCGTATCTGGCACTTACGATCCGCCGCCGCCCCAACGATCAGATGCGGCTTCACGAACTGTCGACCCTGGCGGCGGGGCTGGGCGTGGCCACGGTCATTACCAACGACGTTCTGTTCCATATCCCTGATCGCCGCATCCTGCAGGACGTGGTCACCGCCATCCGACACACCACCACTGTCGACGCCCTGGGCTTTCGTCGGGAGCGCCATGCTGACCGATATCTGAAGGCTCCGGCTGAGATGGTGCGCCTGTTCCCTCGCTACCCGGAGGCGATTGCTCGGACGCAGCAGATCGTTAAACGTTGCAGTTTTTCATTGGACGAATTGCGCTATCAGTATCCCGAGGAACGCGAAGACCCGACATTGACCCCTCAACAGACGCTGGAAGACCTGACATGGGAAGGTGCTGCAGAGCGCTACCCTGAGGGTATACCGGCAGAGGTGACTGCTAGCCTCCAGCATGAACTGCATCTGATCGCCCGGTTGAAATATGCCCCCTATTTCCTGACCGTGAATAGCATCGTCCGCTTCGCCCGTTCCCGCAGCATTCTCTGTCAGGGCCGGGGGTCGGCAGCCAATTCCGCAGTCTGCTATGTGCTGGGCATCACCTCTATCGATCCGGGGCGTAATGATCTGCTGTTCGAAAGGTTCATCAGCGAGGAGCGTCGCGAACCACCCGATATCGACGTGGACTTCGAGCACGAGCGTCGTGAGGAGGTCATCCAGTGGGTCTACAAGACCTATGGCCGCAGTCATGCCGCGCTGACCGCCGTGGTGATCCGCTACCGCACCAAGGGTGCGCTGCGTGACGTTGGCAAGGCCCTGGGTCTGCCCGAAGATCTGATCCGGGCCATCTCCGGTCAGCTTTGGTCATGGGGCGAGGACGGCATCACCGATGCCCAGATTCAAGAGCTGGGCCTGAACCCTGACGATCGCCGGTTGCGGCTGACTCTTGATCTGGCATCGCAGCTTCGCGGCGCGCCGCGGCATCTGTCCCAGCACCCAGGCGGATTTGTCCTGACACATGATCGTCTGGATGATCTTGTCCCTATCGAACCCGCCGCCATGGTTGATCGTCAAATCATAGAATGGGACAAGGACGACATCGACACCTTGAAGTTCATGAAGGTCGACGTCCTGGCGCTGGGCATGCTGACATGCATGCGCCGGGGGCTTGACCTGATCGCTGCACACAAGGGCGAGCATTACAATCTAGCGACCGTCCCGGCCGAGGATCCGCGCACCTATGCGATGATCCGCAAGGCCGACACATTGGGGACATTCCAGATTGAAAGTCGCGCGCAGATGTCCATGCTCCCGCGCCTCAAGCCTCGCACCTATTACGACCTGGTGGTGCAGGTAGCTATTGTACGACCCGGACCGATCCAGGGCGACATGGTTCACCCCTACTTGCGCAGGAGGGCTGGGCTGGAGCCGGTTCACTATCCTACTCCCGAATTGGAAAAGGTCCTGGGCAAGACCCTGGGCGTGCCGCTTTTTCAGGAGCAGGCCATGCGTGTGGCCATAGAATGCGCTGGGTTCACCCCTGGTGAGGCCGACATGCTGCGCAAATCGATGGCCACTTTTAAGTTTACAGGTGGGGTATCAAAGTTTCGCGACAAGCTGATCGACGGCATGGCCGCGCGCGGCTATGACCGCGAATTCGCCGAGAGGACCTTTCGGCAACTGGAGGGCTTCGGCAGCTACGGCTTTCCTGAAAGCCACGCGGCAAGCTTTGCTCTGATCGCCTATGCTTCAGCCTGGCTAAAGTGCTGGCATCCCGACGCCTTCTGTGCCGCGCTTTTAAACAGTCAACCTATGGGCTTCTACGCCCCTGCCCAAATTGTCCGCGACGCATGCGATCACGGAGTCGACGTTCGCCCGGTCTGCATCAACGGATCCGAATGGGATTGTACTCTGGAACCAATCGGTGACCACGGTGACGGGCGCTTTGCCGTTCGCCTTGGATTGCGTCTGGTCAAAGGGTTGGCCGAGGGCCACGCAGAGGCCATTCTCTCAAGCCGCGCCGGCCGGCCCTTCGCCGATGTGCCCGATCTCTGCCGCCGCGCGGGGGTGCCCATGGCGGCTTTGACCCGCATAGCCGAGGCGGACGGCTTGCTGCCGGCGTTTGGCTTGGCACGCCGAGAAGCGATCTGGGCCATCAAAGGACTGCGCAACGACGACTTGCCTCTTTTCGCTGCGATCAAGCAGGACGCTCCTGGTACAGTCAGACACAATCCCGAACCAATACACCGCATCGGAAAGAATAGTGTCGAGACTGAAGCCGTCCCAGAAACACCTCATTTAGAGCCAGCCGTTACGTTGCGCCCAATGTCGGCCGGTCGGGAGGTGGTGGAGGACTATAGCCATGTCGGCTTGTCTCTGCGCCACCACCCTGTGTCGTTCCTGCGTACCAGCTTGAAGACCCGGCGGATCCGCACTTGCGCCGAGGCCATGGCCGCCCCCAACCGTCGCTGGAACGAGATTGCTGGGCTGGTCCTCGTTCGTCAGCGTCCCGGGTCAGCCAAAGGTACCATGTTCATCACACTGGAGGATGAAACCGGCATTGCAAACCTCGTCGTCTGGCCCAAGGTCTTTGACGCTCACCGGCGCATTATCCTGTCTGCCGGGATGCTCTCCGCCGCCGGTCGTGTTCAGCGCGATGGCGAGGTGGTCCATCTTGTGGTCCATCGCCTGACCGACCTCTCTGCGGACTTAGCTAGCATCGGTCAGCGCGGGATGGCATTTCCCCTGCCCCATGGTCGCGGCGACGAATTCCATCATGGCGCCCCGGCATCGGATCCACGCACATCCGCAGTGGACGCTCCGCGTGACGCTCTACCAAACAAGCTTAAACCCCGTGATATCTACATTCCTGACCTTCACATAGACGCAGTTCGGGTGAAGACGCGAGACTTCCGGTAAATAAAGCAAATTGACGAAGCCAAGTGATGTGCAAGCAAGAACTTTCCTTGGCGATCAGGTGTAGATGTTTCCATTACGTTCCAGCATGGCTAGGGTCACCTGAGCTATCAGGACAAACGGGCAGGACGACATGGCGACTCCGTATCTCGACAAGCTCAACGATCAGCAACGTGCCGCGGCAGTGTTTGGAACCAAGGGCCCGGCCCTACCCCCGCCCCTGCTGGTCATCGCCGGAGCCGGATCAGGCAAGACGGCCATGCTCGCCCACCGGGTCGCCCATCTGCTGGTCACGGGTGCCGATCCGCGCCGCATCCTGCTGATGACATTCTCGCGCCGCGCCGCGTCCGAGCTGACCCGGCGCGTCGAACGCATTACCGCCGCCGCCATGGGCACCCCTGTCACAGCCGAGGCCCTTTGTTGGTCCGGCACGTTCCATGCAATCGGCGCACGGATCCTGCGCGAGCATGCATTGGCCATCGGCTGGTCTGCCCCCTGAAAAGTGTTCCTCCCTGAGGTATAGATTTTGAGCCATTTGGAGGATGCAGGAATGCTCCAGAAGAAACACAAGCCGGAGGAGATCGTCGCCAAGCTCCGGCAGGTTGACGTGTTGGTGTCGCAAGGCCAGTCGGTGGCCGAAGCCGTGCGGTCGATCAGCGGACGCAGTTCACCTACTATCGGTGGCGCAGGGAGTGCGGAGGGCTGAAAACCGACCAAGTGAAGCGACTGAAGGAGCTGGAGAAGGAGAACGAGCGGCTCCGGAAGGCCGTCTCTGACCTGACGCTCGAGAAGCTCATCCTTGGGGAGGTGGCATCGGGACACTTCTGAGCCCCGCCCGCCGCTGTGCATGCATCGAGCATGTCAGGCAGAAGCTCCGGATCTCGGAACCGCTCGCCTGTCGCATGCTCGGGCAGCATCGCTCGACACAGCGGAGAGTGCCGAGCGAACGGGCCAATGAAGACGCCCGGACGGCCGACATCATCGGGCTCGCCTCGCAATATGGGCGCTACGGATACTGCCGGAGTTGCCGGTGGTTGCGCCACTGGTCCGAGCGACCACCGACGACGCCCTTCTGCGCGAGGCCGGTTGGGCGGTGAACGTGAAACGGGTCGAGCGCATCTGGCGGCGGGAGGGGCTGAAAGTGCCACGAAAGCAATCAAAGAAGGGTCGGCTCTGGCTGAACGACGGGTTATGCATCCGTCTGCGGCCAAAGCGTTCGAATTATGTCTGGTCCTACGACTTCGTCGAGGCCCGGACCCACGATGGAAAGAAGTTCCGCATGCTCAATCTTATAGACGAGAGTTCAGCCGGGAGTACCTGGTAATCCGGGTCGACCGGAGGCTCCGATCGACCAACGTCATCGACGTCTTGTCCGATCTCTTCATCCTGCGCGGCGTGCCGGATCATATACGGTCCGACAATGGCCTGAAGTTCATCGCCAAGGCGGTGCGGGAATGGATCATCGCCGTCGGCGCGAAGGCCGCCTACATCGAGCCGGGGGCCTCCTTGGGAGAACGGTTACTGTGAGAGCTTCAATTCCAACCTCCGCGACGAGCTGCTGAACGGGGAGATCTTCTGCAGCCTCGCTGATGCGAAGATTATCATCGAACGCTGGTGCCGCCATTACGACACCAAGTGCCTGCACTCATCACTAGGGTATTGCCCGCCAGTTCCCGAGGCCATCCAGTGGCCGGCTTTGCCATCCGGAGCCGCTTCGCCGGCCACCCCAGCTGTAGCGCCAAGACCCGTAATGCACTAAGACTGAAACCGGACCACCCGATAGGGGCAGGCCACAGATCCTTTGGCCTCAGAAGGCCCTCATATCGAATGCCAAAAAAAGAGTTGAAAAAGATCGTATGCTTTCAGCTCATTGCAGGCTGAACACCGTTTCAACGCACTCATCAGCTTTAGAGAAACGCGGCGGCTAGAGAGCAAAATAGAGCCTATCTGCGCCGGGACCGGTGAAGACCTCCCAATCTATAACCCCTGAATACAACGAGAAAGTCCGGCTGCAGCCGGACTTAGAAACATGTTCGTTAAGGGCATTTGGCGGAGCGAGAGGGATTCGAACCCTCGAGACGGTCTCCCGCCTACACACTTTCCAGGCGTGCGCCTTCGACCACTCGGCCACCGCTCCGTGAGGCGGGTCTAGCCCGACGCACGGCGCGGTGCAAGGGGATCACAGCTTGGAAACGCGCTTTTGCAGTTCGGCAAGCTGGCGACGGATCTCGGCCATGTCGCGCTCGTCCTCGGGGGTTGCGGGGCCGGCGGGGGGCGCGGGCGTGCCATCCTCGCGTTCGGGGCCCGAGGCGCCGCCGCGCCAGCCGCCCATCATGGCCTTGAGAAACATCTGCTGCTGGCGCTGCAGCGCGTCGAATCCCGGCATCGTGGCCATGGGATTGGGCATCGCCGCCATGTTCTCCATCAGCTTGGACTGTCCCTCGCGCAGCATCTCGAAGCTGGCGGCAAGGAACTGCGGGACGACCGATTGCGCGTTGGTCGTATAGCTGCGCACCAGGTCAGTCAGAACGTCCAGCGGCAGGACGCTTTCGCCCCGGCTTTCATGTTCGGCGATGATCTGCAGCAGGTACTGGCGGGTCAGATCGTCTCCCGACTTCAGGTCGATGATCTTGACCTCGCGGCCATCGCGGATGAAGCCCGCGATATCCTCCAGCGTAACATAGTCGCTGGTCTGCGTGTTGTAGAGGCGGCGGCTGGCATAACGCTTGATCAGCAGCGGCGCAGTCGATGCGGCCATCCTGGGTTCCTTGAATTCATCCTGGCCGCCATGATGAATTCTGCACCCGCAAAACGCAAAGGAAAAAGCCTCGGCGCGCAAATGCGAACAGGGGCGACCGAAGTCGCCCCTGCCCCATCGGTTCCGGTGATCAGGCGATCACTTGTCGGCGGTCGCCGTGGCGGCCTTCTTGACGGCAGTCTGGGTGTCGCGGGCGGCCTTTTCGGCCACCTTCTGCGCATCCGACGCCATGTCCTTGCCGGCGGTCAGCATCAGGTCGACGGTGTCCATCTGGACCTTCTTGGCGACTTCGGCATAGGCAGCCATGTGCTCGGCGGCCATTTCGGCTGCGGCCGAGGCGAAATCGCTCATGGCCTTGGCGTATTCGGACGGGTCCTGCTTGACGGCAGCCAGCTCGCCCATGCGCGAGATCGAGTCCTTGGCCCAGCGGGCCGAGATCTCGGTCGAACGCTCGGCGGCGCTCAGCGCGACGCGGGCCAGCTTCTCGCCCATCATCGACTGCGACTTCATCGCGTCCTGCATCGAGCTGGTGTCGATGGGAAAGTTCGCCATCATGTCCTGCATCGTCTTGGTCATATCGGGGGTCTTTGCCATGTCGTTCACTCCTGTGATGCAGCGACCGAGAGACAGAGGGAACGGGTCGCTGCGATCCATTCCATGCCACCAATATGAATGCTGCACCGCAGCATTTCAAGTATTTTTTCTGCGGCGCGGCGAAAATCCAGCGGGCCGGCGCAAGCCCTTGGAAAGTCCCGTGCGCCAGCCCCGCTTCAGCCTGCGCGCTCGTGGACATAGCGGCCGGGGGCGGGATCAAGACCCGCTCCGGGGTCGCGGGCGGGCACCATCGGACCGGCCCGCTCGGCCAGCCATGCGCCCCAGGTCGGCCACCAGCTGGACTGCTGGAACGCCGCCGCGTCCTTCCAGTCCTGATGCGTGCCGCCAAAGCCGTGATCGCTGAGATAGTGCCCGTATTTCTGCCGCGTGGGCGGGTTCACGATGCCCGCCACATGCCCCGACTGCGACAGGATGAAGGTCTTGTCCTTCGATCCCATCTGCGCCACCCCGCGCCAGCAATCCTTCCAGGGTGCGATGTGGTCACCCTCGCAGGCGACCGAACACAGTGGCACCGTGACGTCGGACAGGTGCAGGCGGTGGCCCAGCAGTTCGAACCCCTCCTCGGCAAAGGCGTTCTTCTGGCACAGGCCGCGCAGGTACTGTATCGCCATGCGCCCGGGCAGGTTCGTGCTGTCGCCGTTCCAGAACAGCAGATCGAAGGCCGGCGGCGTCTCTCCCATCATGTAGCTGCGGATGGCAGGGCCCCAGACCAGGTCGTTGGCGCGCAGGAAGCTCATGGTGCGCGACATCAGCTGCGCCCGCAGCAGGCCGTGGCGCTGGACCTCGGCCTCGATGCCGCCGACGAAATCGTCCTGCAGGAAGCTGGTGAATTCGCCCTGGTCGGAAAAGTCCGTCAGCGTGGTCAGCAGCGTGGCCGAGTTCACGCGGCGATCGCCCTTCTGCTTCAGCAGCGCCAGCGTCAGCGACAGCGTGGTGCCCGCGATGCAATAGCCGACCGCGTTCAGCCGCGCCTGTCCCGTCAGGGCCTGCACCTGGTCCATCGCGTCCAGATAGGCCTGAACGTACTCCTCCATGCCGGTGTCGGACAGGCTGGCATCGGGGTTCTTCCAACTGACGACGAACAGCGTCTGGCCCTGGTCCACCAGCCAGCGGATCAGACTGTTCTGGGGCTTCAGGTCCAGAATGTAGAACTTGTTGATCCAGGGCGGAAAGATCACCAGGGGCAGCGTATGCGCCTTGGGCGTCGTGGGCGCGTACTGGATCAGCTCGAACAGCGGCGCGCGATAGACGACGGTGCCGGGCGCGGTGCCGATGTTCTCTCCGACCGTGAAGGCGCGGCGATCGGCCAGGGACACGATCATCTCTCCGCCATGCTGCTCGACATCGCGGACCAGGTTCTCCAGCCCCTTGACCAGGCTTTCGCCCTCGGTCTCGACGGCCTTCTCCAGCGCGTCGGGATTGGTAGCAAGAAAGTTGGTGGGCGCCATCATGTCGATGATCTGCGCGGTCATCCAGTGGACACGCTTGCGGGTCACATCGTCGGGCAGATCCAGCGTTGCCGTCGCATCCTTCAGCGCGCGCGCATTGGTCAAGTACTGCTTCTTGATCAGGTTGAAATAGGGATGGGTCTGCCACAGCGGGTTGGCAAAGCGGCGATCGGCGGGGCTGTCATCCTCGGGGGCGGTCAGCTGCCCGGTGGCCAGCGCCTTCTGCGCGCGGGCATAGTTCGACAGGGTCTGTCCCCAGAAGGTGACCTGCGTCTCGATCATCTTGGCGGGATGTTCCGCCAGCGTCTTCAGGAACGCGTTCGCGGCGGTCAGGTACAGCTCGGCACCCGGCCCCTCGACGCCGGGGTTGGGCAGGTTGCGATCGGCCAGCGCGGCCATCAGGCGGTGACCCAGGGTCTCGATCCGCTCGATGTTCTCGGCCAGCTTGTGGGCGGCGGGGGCGGGCTTGGGCGCCGCGGCCTTAGCTTTGGCCTCCGGCGACGTGACCTCGACCCGCGGCGTCTCGATCTTGGGTTCGGCGGCCTCCACCTTGGCCTGAGGCGCCTTCACCTCGACCTCCGGGGTCCTGGCCTGGGGCTTGGGCTTCGCGCGCGCCTTTGCGGTTGTTGCCGGTTTCGCACGTGATTTGGCAACATTTTTACCCGTCTTGTCCGGCTGTCTTGCCATGATCCGTAATCCCCCCTACTTATACGGTTATGATATGCGCAGGGCAGGCAAGGCGTAAACCCGGCTTCTGACCCCGTTCCCGCCGCCCCGTCGCGCGCAGATCATGTGCCGCGGCGCAGCAATTGTGGGGTTACATGTCGGTCAAAGGTCTTCGCGGCATCGTGTCCTATGACGCGATGGAGACGATTCGGAACACGAACGAATGGATGGGCGCGACCGCCCGCGCGATCGGGGCCTATCCCGCCTTCGCCTTGGTCCCGCATCCCGCGTTCCGGATGCTGGGGGCCTGGGGCCGTGTCACCGAACGCAGCTTCGCACGCATGGTGATCAAGCCCGACTGGGAGATCCCCCCCATCGCTGGAGAGGACGGGCAGGACCACGTCGTCTATGTCGAGCCGGTCCTGCGCCGGGCCTTCGGCGACCTGATCCATTTCCGCGTCGCCCGTCGCGACCCCTTGCCCCGCAAGGTCCTGCTGGTCGCGCCGATGTCGGGTCACTATGCGACCCTGATGCGCTCGACCGTGCTGTCGCTTCTGAACGATTGCGAACTCTACGTGACCGATTGGCACAATGCCCGCGACATTCCGGTCAGCGAGGGCAAGTTCGACGTCGAGGATTATACCCGCTATCTGGTCGACTTCATCCGCCACCTGGGTCCCGACGTGAATGTCATCGCTGTGTGTCAGCCGGCGCCCCTGGCCTTGGTCGCGACCGCCATCCTGGCGGAGGAGGAGCCGGCCGCACAGCCGCGCACCCTGACCCTGATCGGCGGCCCCGTCGACCCCGACGCCGCCGCGACCGAGGTCACCGATTTCGGCAACCGCATCACCATGGGTGAACTGGAGCATCTGGCGATCCAGTCCGTGGGCTTCAAGTATCGCGGTGCCGGGCGCATGGTCTATCCCGGGCTGGCGCAGCTGTCGTCGTTCATCACCATGAACATGCAGACCCATACCCGCGCCTTCATCGAACAGATCTATGCCGAGGCGCGCGGCACCGCCAGCGAAGGCGACAAGCACAACAAGTTCTATGACGAATACCTGGCGGTCATGGACATGACGGCCGAATTCTACCTGTCGACCGTCGAACGCATCTTCAAGAACCTTGAGATCGCGCAGAACCGCTTCACCATCGACGGCCGTCCCGTCGATATCGGCAAGATCACCGATGTCGCCGTGATGACGGTCGAGGGGGCGAATGACGACATCTCGGCGCCGGGCCAATGCGTCGCGGCGCTGGACCTGTGCACCGGTGTGCCCGACGCCAGGAAGGTTCAGCATCTGGAACCGGGCGCCGGCCATTACGGCATCTTTGCAGGCAAGTCATGGCGCCTGAACATACGCCCGCTGGTTCTTGACTTCATTGACGAAAACGCAGCCCTGCCGGATAGCGTCAAGCCGCGTCGCAAGCGTCGGGCAGGCGGCGCGGCCGCCGATTGCGGCGTCAACGATCCGGTCCATTCGGACAACGTCGCGGTCTGACGTCGGTCCCGCGGGATGGGGGAACCCGGTCCCGCGGATCGTTGTTTATCCCGCGATCGCCGCCTGATGCGGCACGAAAGGATCGCAGGATGACCGACCACAATCACCAGTTCTGGAGCCGTCTGGACGACATCAACAGCGGCATGCTGGGTGTGACCCAGGATTCTCGGCTTGTTCCGATGTCGCATTATACCGACCGCAAGGTCGGCGTGCTGTGGTTCATCACCGCCAAGGACACCGACCTGGCCCGCAGCGTGGCATCGGGTCCGCAGGATGCGATGCATGTGGTCAGCGATGGCGGCCAAGGCCTTTACGCCCGCATCCACGGCACCCTGTCCCTGTCCGACAACCGCGCCAAGCTGGACGAGTTGTGGAACGCAGTCGCCTCCAGCTGGTTTGAGGATGGCAAGCAGGACCCCGACGTCCAACTGCTGCGTCTGGACCTGACCGAGGCGGAAGTCTGGGCCACCGGCGGCAGCATGGCCTTCCTGTACCAGATCGCCAAATCCAAGATCACCGGCGACAAGCCCGACATGGGCGACCACTATTCCCTGACGTTCTGAACGACCTCCTCGATCGTCGCGACGATCAGGTCCAGACAGTCGGGCGAGGAGAACCGGTGATCGGCCCCCTTGACCAGGGTCAGCCGCAGATCCTCGCCCGACGCATGGTCCAGCAGGTCCATCGCCCAGGACACCGGCACATCCGCATCCGCTGTCCCCTGCAGCATCCGCGCCGGAAAAGGCAGCGAAAGCGGCTGGTTCAGGACCAGTTGGTCGCGGCCATCCTCGATCAACCGGCGCGTCAGGACCAGCGGCTCTCCGTACTCGCTTGGCAGGGCAATGCGGCCGTCGTGCATCAGCGACTCGCGTTGGTCGGGTGAAAATCCGGCCCAGAACCCGCGTTCGGTGAAATCCGGGGCCGCGGCAATCGTGACAAGCCCGGCAACGCGGTCCGGAATTGTTCGCGCCATCAGCAGGCTGATCCACCCGCCCATCGACGACCCGACCAGAATCTGCGGGCCCTGTGTCAGCGCCTCGATCGCCGCACGGGCATCGGCGACCCAATCCCCGATGCAGCCCTCCTCGAACGCGCCGTCGCTGGCGCCGTGCCCGGAATAGTCGAACCGCAAAAAGGCACGCCCCTGCGCCGCCACCCAGTCGCGCAGATGGACCGCCTTCGACCCCTGCATGTCGGACCGGAACCCGCCCAGGAACACGATGCCGGGGCCCTGCCCCTCCAGGCGGTCGTAGGCGATGCGCCGTCCCGTATCCGTCGTCAGATAATCCGTCATTCGCTCACCTCGTCCAATCCCCATGCGACCCAGGCCCCCAAGGCCGACGCCGCGGCGAAGGCGGCCACCGCCCATTGCGCGCCCAGCACCGCCAGCCCCGCAGAGGCGGCGCCGGCCACCAGCAGGACGACACCGACCACCAGGTTCGACACCGCGGTATAGGCGGCGCGCTGATCATCGGGCGCCATGTCGACCAGATAGGTCGTCCGCCCCTGCCGTACGCCGTGATAGGCGATCATCAGGCCGAACAGAACCACCGCGATCGCGCCCGTCACCTGTGCCAGCCCCATGGCCGCCAGAACCAGGGCCGCACCCAGGGCGATTGCCCCCGCGACGCCCGACCAGATCAGCACCCGGCGGGCCGACCGGTCCGACATCCGCCCCCAGACCCAGGACGACAGCAGGGATGCCAGCGCCGATGCCAGCACCAGAAGGCCCAGCTGACGGTCTCCCTGCCCCGCCGCGGCCAGCACCAGCAGATAGGGCGGCGCCAAGGCCGATCCCACCAGCAGCGACCGCGCGACGATGAACCGGGCCAGCTGTCCATCCTCGCGCACCAGGCGCAGCTGGCCGATGGATTGCGACAGGCTCAGCACCTCTTCGCGTGGCTGCGCCTCCTCGTCCAAGGTCGCAAAGATCGCGCCGCCCAGGATCCAGGCGACGCCCGCCAGCGCCACCGCGCCGATGACCAGCACCGCCCGATCCAGCGGCTGCCACAGCAGCAGGCCGGCAAAGACGATGACCCCCGCGGCGCCCACGCTGCTGGCGAAACCCGTGGCCGCGCCGCGCCGCGACTTGCCCACCGTCTTGCCCAAGACATCCTTGTAGCTGGCCGAACAGACCGATCGCGCCAGAGCCAGTACCGCCAGAGCTGCGATGATGGCCCCGCCCGCGGCCGGCCCCTCCATCGTCAGGGCGATGCCCGCGATGGCCAGCGCCGCCAGACCCTGCACGACGCTGCCCACGGCCCAGGCCCATTTGCGTCGCGGCAAAGCGCCGATGGCCCCTGCGGTGAACAGTTGCGGCAGCAGCGACCCTGCCTCGCGGACGGGCACCAGAAGGCCGATCACGCCCGCCCCCGCACCCAGATGGGTCAGCAGCCAGGACAAAACCAGTTTCGCGTCAACCAGCCCGTCGGCCAGTTTCGACGCGGCCAAGGACAGGATGTGGCGCAGGAAGTTGCGCGGCTCGACCCGGCTCTGGGCGTCGGACAGGCCGCCGTCGCTGTCGGGGTCCTCAACCAGACGCTCGAACAGTTGCTCCTCGAAATCGCTGTGGTGGCTCATGCTGGCTTCCCGTGTGTTGCCGTAATCTTGACTAATCGCGCGGGCACGTCCATGCCTGCCCGACCATAACCCGCAACCGGGCGTTCCGTGGGCGCCAAACCGACGAGGAGGACAACATGTCCCAGATCACCCTCACCTTTCCCGATGGCAATGCGCGCGACTATCCCGCCGGCGTGACCGCCGCCGAGGTCGCCGAAAGCATCGCGCCCAGCCTTGCCAAGCGCGCCATTTCCGCCAGCCTGGACGGCAGCCACATCGACCTGGCTTGGCCGATCACCGCCAGCGGCCAGATCGCCATCCATTCGATGAAGGACGAGGCGCAGGCGCTGGAGCTGATCCGCCACGATTTCGCCCATGTGATGGCCCGTGCGGTCCAGGCGATCTGGCCCGACGTCAAGGTCACCATCGGCCCCGTCCGCGACCACGGCTGGTTCTACGATTTCGACCGGGCCGAACCTTTCACTCCCGACGACCTGGGCGCGATCGAGGGCAAGATGAAGGAGATCATCAATGCCCGCGAACCCGTCCGCACCGAGATCTGGGACCGCGACCGCGCGATCGCCCACTACAAGGCGGCGAACGAGCCCTTCAAGCTGGAGCTGATCGACCGCATCCCCGAGGGCCAGGACCTGCGCATGTACTGGCACGGCGACTGGCAGGACCTGTGCCGCGGTCCGCACCTGCAGAATACAGGCCAGCTGCCTGCCGATGCCTTCAAGCTGACCCATATCGCCGGGGCCTATTGGTTGGGCGACGCGACGCGACCCATGCTGCAGCGCATCTATGGCGTGGCCTTCCGCAACCGCGACGACCTCAAGGCGCACATGACGATGCTGGAGGAGGCCGCCAAGCGCGACCACCGCAAGCTGGGCCGCGAGATGGACCTGTACCACATGCAGGAGGAGGCGCCGGGCCAGGTGTTCTGGCACCCGAACGGCTGGAACATCTATACCACGCTGCAGGACTACATGCGCCGCAAGCAGCGCGCCGACGGCTATGTCGAGGTCAACACGCCCCAGGTCGTCAGCCGGAAATTATGGGAAGAATCAGGGCACTGGGAGAACTATCAGGAAAACATGTTCATCGTGGAGGTTGACGAGGAGCATGCCAAGACCAAGACGATCAACGCCCTGAAGCCGATGAACTGCCCGTGCCACGTTCAGATCTTCAACCACGGCCTGAAATCCTATCGCGACCTGCCGCTGCGCATGGCCGAGTTCGGGTCCTGCAACCGCTATGAGCCCTCGGGCGCGCTGCACGGCATCATGCGCGTGCGCGGCTTTACCCAGGACGACGCCCACATCTTCTGCACCGAGGACCAGATCGAGGCCGAGACCAAGAAGTTCATCGACTTCCTGGCCGGGATCTACTCCGACCTGGGCTTCGAAGGCTGGCGCATCAAGCTGTCAACGCGCCCCGAAAAACGCATTGGCACCGAGGAAAGCTGGGACCGCGCCGAGGCTGCCCTGGGCAACGCCTGCAAGGCCGCGGGCCATGACTACACGGTTTTCCCCGGTGAGGGCGCGTTCTACGGGCCGAAGCTGGAATTCGTGCTGACCGACGCCATCGGTCGCGACTGGCAATGCGGCACGCTGCAGGTGGACCCCAACCTGCCGGAACGTCTGGATGCGGAATATGTCGGTGCCGACGGGCACAAGCACCGGCCCATCATGCTGCACCGCGCGGTGCTGGGCAGCTTCGAGCGCTTCATCGGCATCCTGATCGAAAACAGCGCCGGCAAGCTGCCCTTCTGGCTGGCGCCGCGCCAGGTGGTCGTGGCCTCGATCGTTTCGGATGCGGACGCCTATGTGCACGAGGTCGTGGCCGCCCTACGCGACCGCGGCATCCGCGCCGAGGCCGACATCCGCAACGAAAAGATCAACTACAAGGTCCGCGAGCATTCCGTCGGCCGCGTTCCCGCGATCCTGGCCATCGGCATGAAGGAGGTCGAGGACCGCACCGTCTCGCTGCGCCGCCTGGACGCGCAGGGTAGTCGCACCGTGACCTTGGACCAGGTCGTTGCCGATCTGGCGGCCGAAGCCACGCCCCCGGACCTGCGCTGAACCCCGCCTGCGTCAAACGCGGCACCACGGGGCCGCGTTTGACTCTTGCGTTTTGCAACGATTCGGGCATCCTCTCAGTCGCGTGAGCGAAGACTTTCTACCGCCTCCCTCTTGGGCAGCCGGAAGACCGAAAGCGGGCTGCACGGCCTGGCGCAATCCTGCGTCGGGATGACTTGAAGGAGAATACGGTTATGGCGACCGGAACGGTAAAATGGTTCAACTCGACCAAGGGCTTCGGCTTCATCGCGCCCGATGACGGCGGCAAGGACGTGTTCGTGCACATCTCGGCCGTGGAACGTGCCGGGCTGACGGGCCTTCAGGACAACCAGAAGATCGCATTCGAGCTGCAGTCCGGCCGTGACGGCCGCGCCTCGGCCAGCGATCTGAAACTGCTCTGATCCGCCATCGCGCGTGATCCGGACGGCCCGTTCGCGCGGGCCGTTTTTTATTGGGCGACAGGCAGGACGCAGGAATGAACCTGGCCGAACATGTGCTGCGGGCGGGGCAGGCTGTCCCGGACCACCAGGCCCTTGTCGTCATGGGCGCGGACGACGCGCAGGTCTGGACCCATGGCGATCTGCGCCGCGCGGTGCTGGGCACGGCCACGGGACTGACGCGCGCGGGCCTGCGCCCGGGCGACCGGCTGCTGATGCGGCTGGCGAACCGCCCGGCCTTTCCCATCGTCTATCTGGGGGCCATCGCTGCGGGGGTGATCCCGGTGCCGACCTCGGCCCAGCTAACCGGGGCCGAGATCACGCGCATCGCTGCCCGCATCGCACCCGCGATGATCGTGGCCGGCGCGGGCGTGCCCCTGCCCGGCCATCCCGCCCCCGTCCTGACCGAGGGCGACCTTGACGGCTTTGCCACGCTGCCCCCGGCCGATTTCGCCCAAGGGTCCGCGGATCGGCTGGCCTATATCGTCTTCACCTCGGGCAGTTCGGGCCAGCCCCGGGCCGTCATGCACGCGCATCGCGCGATCCTGGCGCGGCAGGCGATGATGGAGGGCTGGTACGGGCTGCGCGCCGACGATCGCCTGCTGCATGCCGGGGCGTTCAACTGGACATTCACCCTTGGCACCGGGCTGCTGGACCCGTGGACCCTGGGGGCGACGGCATTGATTCCCGCCGACGGCACCCCGATCGAACGCATCCCCCTGCTGGCCGCGCGTCACGGCGCGACGATCCTGGCCGGGGTGCCCGGTGTCTTTCGCCGGATGCTGCGCGCGGACTGGCCCCCGATTGCCACCCTCCGCCACGCCCTGGCCGCCGGAGAGCGGTTGGACCCCGGCCTGCGCACCGCCTGGACCGCCCGCACCGGCACCGACCTGCACGAGGCGATGGGAGCCTCCGAAATCTCGACCTTCCTTTCGGGCAGCCCGTCCCGGCCCGCGCCCCACGGCACGGCGGGCTTTCCACAGCCCGGCCGTCATGTCGCGATCCTGGGCGACGATGGCCCCCTGCCGCCGGGACAGCCGGGCGCGCTGGCGGTCCGGCGCGACGATCCGGGCCTATTCCTGGGCTATCTGGACGATGCCGATGCGACGCGCGCCTGCTTTCGCGGCGACTGGTTCGTGACCGGCGACATGGCGCAGGCCGATGATCGCGGCGCGATCACGCTGCTGGGACGGGCCGACGACATCATGAATGCCGGCGGCTTTCGCGTTGCCCCGCCCGAGATCGAGGATCATCTGGCCACCCATCCCCATGCGGGTGACGTGGCGGTGGCGGAACTGCCCACCGCGCCGGGGGTCAGCATCGTCGCGGCCTTCTGGACCGGTGCCGCGACTCCTGACCAGATGCAGGCTCTGGCCGCGGCCGGCCTTGCCCGCTACAAGCAGCCCCGCGCGTGGATCCCGCTGGACGCGCTGCCGCGCACGCCCACCGGCAAGATCAACCGCCGCGCCCTGCGCGAGGCGCATCGCAAGGACCGACCATGACCCGCCTGGACATCTTCGCCGATCCCGTCTGCCCCTGGTGCCTGATCGGCAAGGTCGAACTGGACCGCGCCTTGGAAAGCCGCCCCGATCATCCCTTCGCGATCACCTGGCACCCGTTCCGCCTGAACCCCGCCATGCCGCCGGAAGGGATGGACCGCGTGGCCTATCTGCGGGCCAAGCTGGGCGATCAGGTCGATGCCGCCACGCGCGCGCTGGCGGAACGCGCCGCGGCGCTCGGCCTGACGCTGAACCCCTCGCCGCGAGAACCCGACACGACCGATGCGCATCGCCTGATGCACTGGGCCGGGCTGGAAGGTGCACAAAGCCGGGTGATGGCCGGCCTGCTGCGGGCGCATTGGCAGGATGCCCAGGACATCGGCGACGCGTCCGTCCTGTCGGCGATCGCCGGGGCGGCCGGCATGGACCCTGCCCTGACCTCGCGCCTGCTGGCCAGCGACGCCGACCGCGACGAGGTCGCCCGTCGCGAATCGCACGCCCGACAGCGCGGGATCTCGTCGGTCCCGACCTTCATCGTCGCGGATGCCCATG
Organism: Pleodorina starrii; assembly: GCA_030267565.1. Taxonomy (NCBI): domain Eukaryota; kingdom Viridiplantae; phylum Chlorophyta; class Chlorophyceae; order Chlamydomonadales; family Volvocaceae; genus Pleodorina; species Pleodorina starrii. The sequence continues at coordinate 16,467 of BRXU01000080.1, read as the reverse complement.
CGGTCAGCGGCGCCCAGCCCGCGGACCTGTGGCAGAGCGTCATCGACGAGATCATGGCAGCATCCCGTTAGGGTCAACTTGCAGACTCTGCAAGATGGGCCTATCTGAGGGTCTGACCCAACCGGTGACCCCATGACAGACGTTTCCCACCCCGGGCTTGCGCAGCAGCAACGCCTGCCCCTGCCCGAATTCATCGCGATGCTGGCGTTCCTGTTCGCCACCATCGCCTTTTCCATCGACGCGATGCTGCCTGCATTGCCTGACATCGCGGCGGACCTGACGCCCGACAACGTGAACCGCGCCCAGCTGATCCTGACCACCTTCGTGGCCGGGATGGGGCTCGGCACGCTGTTCGCGGGCCCGCTGTCCGACGCGCTTGGCCGCAAACGCACGATCACCATCGGCTTTGGAATCTACATCGCCGCGACCATCGCCGCGATCTATGCCGATTCGCTGGAGCTGCTGCTGGTCGCCCGCTTCGTGCAGGGCCTCGGCGCGGCGGGTCCACGCATCGTGGGCCTGGCCCTGGTCCGCGACCTCTACGAAGGGCGCGAGATGGCCCGGATCAGCAGCTTCGTCATGATGATCTTCATCATGATCCCGGCCGTGGCGCCGACGCTTGGTGCGGGGATCATCGCGATCTCGGACTGGCACGGGGTGTTCCTGGCCTTCATCGCCTTCGCCGTGATCGGCGCGTTGTGGCTGAACATCCGCCAGGCAGAGACGCTGCCACCCGCCGCGCGCCGTCCGCTGCGCATCGGCACCCTCTATGCCGCCGCGCGCGAGGTCCTGTCCGACCGCCAGGTGATGCTGGCGACGCTGATCCTGACGCTCGGCTTTGGGCAGATGTTCGGCCTGCTGTCCTCGGCCCAACAGCTTTTCGGCGAAACCTACGGCAAGGGAGAGAACTTCCACCTGTGGTTCGCCGCCATGGCGCTGCTGTCTGGGTCGGGAACGGTACTGAACGCGACCTTCGTGATGCGCTTTGGCATGCGGCGGATCGCGAAATGGGCCTATGTGATGCAGACCATCGTGTCGGGACTGGCGCTGACGCTGATCCTGTCCGGCGTGCTGCCGCAGGGATTGGAATTCCCGGTCTTCTTCTTCTGGGCGGTCAGCGTGTTCTTCATGGCCGGGGTGACTTTCGGCAACCTGAACGCGCTGGCGCTGCAGCGCATGGGCCATATCGCGGGCATGGCCGCGTCCATCGTCGCGGCGATTTCGACGCTGGCGGCGGTGCTGATCGCTGCCCCGGTTGGACTGCTCTACAACGGCACGGCGATCCCGGCGATCACGGGGACGCTGATCTGCTCGGGCCTGGCCTGGGCGCTGATGCGGCGGCTGAACGACTGAAGACGGGCGGGGCCTTGCGGTCCCGCCCGTTCGTCATGGAACCGCCCACGGGGGGTCCGGGGGGCTGGCCCCCCGGCCGCCGCGGGACGCAAGGCTCAGGCGGCAACCCCTTCGGGTGCACGCGCGCCGGTCATGTAGGCCACGGCGTCCGACATCGAATGTTGCTTGGGGTCGATCACGCACAGCCGCTTGCCCAGGCGGTGGATGTGGACGCGGTCCGCCACCTCGAACACGTGCGGCATGTTGTGGCTGATCAGCACGATCGGGATGCCCCGCGACCGCACGTCCTGGATCAGGTCCAGAACCCGGCGGCTTTCCTTGACGCCCAGGGCGGCGGTCGGCTCGTCCAGGATGATCACCCGGCTGCCGAAGGCCGCCGCCCGCGCCACGGCGACGCCCTGGCGCTGACCGCCGGACAGGGTCTCGACGGGCTGGGCGATGTTCTGGATCGTCATCAGGCCCAGTTCGGACAGCTTGGCGCGGGCGAAATCGTCCATCGCCTGCTTGTCCAGCATCCCGAACCACTGGCCCATGATGCCCTTCTTGCGGATCTCGCGCCCCATGAACATGTTGTCCGAGATCGACAGCGCGGGCGACAGGGCCAGCGTCTGATAGACCGTCTCGATCCCCATCTTGCGGGCATCCAGCGGGCTGTCAAAGCTGACCACCTGGCCGTTCAGCCGGATCTCGCCCTCGTCGGGCTTGACCGCGCCCGAGATGGCCTTGATCAGGCTGGACTTGCCGGCGCCGTTGTCGCCGATCACGGCAAGGATCTCGCCGGGATAAAGGTCGAAGTCGGCGTGATCCATGGCAGTCACACGGCCGTAGCGCTTGACCAGGTTGCGGGCGGTAAGCAGCGGCTCGGTCATGACGACACCTTTCTGATCCATTGGTCAATGGCGACGGCGAAGATGATCAGCCAGCCGGTCGCAAACAGCTGCCACAGCACGTCCACACCCGCCAGCCGCAGGCCCGAGTTGAACACGCCCACGATCAGCGCCCCGATCAGCGGCCCCACGATCGACCCGCGACCCCCGAACAGCGAGATGCCCCCGATGACCACGGCCGTGATCGATTCCAGGTTCGCCTCGAAGAACGACGTCGGGCTGATCGACCCCACGCGACCGATGGACGACCATGCCGCCAGGCCGCAGATCAGGCCCGCCACGACATAGACCGACAGCAGCACGCGCTTGGTCTGGATGCCGGCCAGCGCGGCCGATTCCGGGTCGTCGCCGACCGCATAGACCCGCCGCCCCCAGGCGGTATAGTACAGCGCATAGAACAGCACCGCGAACACGACCAGCATCAGCACCACGCCATAGGTCAGCACGGCGCCGCCCAGGTTGAACCGGGTGCCGAAGAACTTCAGCAGCGGCGCGTCCATGTCCAGGGTCTGGCTGCGGATCGTCTCTCGACCCGACAGGTAGTAGTTCAGCGCCAGGAACACGTTCCAGGTCCCAAGCGTGGTGATGAAGGGCGGCAGCTTCAGCCGCGTGACCAGGAAACCGTTCAGCGCGCCGGTTCCCGCCCCGCAGGCCAGGCCGATCAGGATGGCGATCGGCACCGGGATGCCGAAGTTGACCGCCAGCTGCCCCATCACGACAGAAATCAGCACCATGACCGCGCCAACCGACAGGTCGATGCCCGCGGTCAGGATGACCAGCGACTGCGCCGCCGCCAGCGTGCCCACGACGGCCACCTGCTGCAGGATCAGCGACAGATTGAATGCCGAGAAGAAGTTGGGAGAGATCAGCCCGAAGGCGATCAGCGACAGGACCAGCACGATGACCGGAACCATGGTGGGATACTGGTGCAGGAAATGCTGCACCCGGTCCAGCGTGCTGCGGTGACGATGGTCGAACTGCGCGACCTTCTCACCGGCAACGCGCTCGACCACGGGATCGGGGGTGTCGGACATCGGGGACCTCGTGGCGTGTCACGGAAGGCGACGGCGGCCAACCCGCCGTCGCGACGTCATGCGGCGGGGAGCATCAGCCCCAGCACTGCTCCAGGCCTTCGGCCACGCTGATCGACGGCACGCCCTCGACCGGCTTGTCCGTGACCAGGTTCACGCCGGTGTTGGTGAAATCCAACCCTTCGCTGGTTTCCGGCTTGGTGCCGTCGGCGGCAAAGGCCGCGATGGCCTCGATGCCCATCGACGCCATCAGCAGCGGATACTGCTGGGCGGTGGCGCCGATCACGCCCGCCTCGACGTTCTGAACACCGGGGCAGCCGCCGTCGATCGACACGATCAGGGCGTTCTCTTCCATGCCAAAGGACTTCAGCGCCTCATAGGCACCGGCCGCGGCCGGTTCGTTGATCGTGTAGACCAGGTTGATCGCCGGATCGCGCTGCATCAGCGCCTCCATGGCCTGCTGGCCGCCTTCCTCGTTGCCCGAGGTGACCTCGTGGCCGACGATGCGGGCGTCGTCCTCGTCACCGATGACGTTCTCGTCCTTCACGTCGATGCCAAAGCCTGCCATGAAGCCCTGATCGCGCAGCACATCGACCGACGGCGCACTAGCCGACAGGTCCAGCATGGCGATCTTGGCATCCGCCGCAGCATCGCCCATCTGGCCCGCGGCCCAGGCGCCGATCAGGCGGCCCGCCTCGCGGTTGTCGGTGGCAAAGGTCGCGTCGGCCGCATCGATCGGGTCCAGCGGCGTGTCCAGCGCGATGACCAGGATCCCCGCCTCGCGGGCCTGACCCAGCGATTCGGTGATGGCCTTGGTGTCGGACGCGGTGATCAGGATGCCCTTGACGCCCGCCGCGATGCAGCTTTCGACGGCCTGCTGCTGGGTCTCGTGGTCGCCGTCGATCTTGCCGGCAAAGGTCATCAGCTCGATGCCCAGCTCCGCGGCCTTGGCGGTGGCGCCTTCCTTCATCTTCACGAAGAACGGGTTGATGTCCGTCTTGGTGATCAGGCAGGCCTTGGTGGCCTCTTGCGCTTGGGCAAAGCCTGCCGACAGGGCAAGCGCGGACACCGCGACGGATGCGCGGATAACGGTTTTGATGGTCACTTGACTAACTCCTCCAGCACGACGGTTCCTCGGCCGTCTTGATGTTACAAAGCACCAGAAGATTGCGCTTGTCAATAAATCAATCATGTTGATTAATACGATTCAGGAGGACGGAACCCATGCCCCTAGATCGTGACGGCCCCGGCGCGCTCAGCCGGAACGAACGGCTGATCCTGTCGCTGATCCGACGGCGGGGACCGATGCCGCGCGCGGCGCTGGCGCAGCTGACGGGGCTGTCGGCACAGTCCATCACCAACCTGACGCGCAAGCTGATGATGGCGGGCTATCTGGACGCCGGTGCGGTGGTGCGGGGCAAGGTCGGCCAACCCTCGACCCCGCTGGCGCTGGCCCCGGACGGGGCGTGGTTCCTGGGGCTCAAGATCGGACGCCGGCTGGTCGAACTGGCGCTGGTCGATTTCGCGGGCCGCGTGCGCATCCACCGCCAGGAGGTCTATGCCCACCCCACCCCCGACCGCGTGCTGGCCTTCGCGCGTCAGGGGCTGGACACGATGACCGCATCGCTGGACCCCGGCCAGCGTGCACGTCTGATGGGCCTGGGTGTCGCGACCCCCTATCGGCTGTGGGACTGGGGTCAGGAGATGGCCGACTGGCTGGACCACGACCTGCAGGCCGAACTGTCGCGCAGCCTGCCCGTCCCGATCTTCGTGGAAAACGACGCCACCACCGCCTGCGGGGCAGAGCTGATCTTCGGCAAGACCGACCTGCCGCGGGACTTCATCCACATCTACATCGCCCATTTCGCGGGCGGCGGCATCGTGCTGGACGGCGCGCTGCGCCATGGTCCGACCCGCAACGCGGGCGCCCTGGGGTCGATGCCCATTCCGGTCGTGGGCGCACAGGGCGGCCAGCTGTTGGAAAAGGCCTCGGTCTCGGCGCTGGAGGCCCTGATCGGACGGTCCCTGCCGCCCGACGATTCGGGCTGGGACGTTCCCGCCGGAATCGAGTCGGAATGGGCCGACCAGGCGGGCCGGGCGCTGGCCTTCGTCGCGCTGTCGGCGGTGGCTCTGGTCGATCTGCCGCTGGTGGTGATCGACGGGGCGGTGCCACCCGCGACGCGCGCGCGGCTGGCCCAGGCGACCCGCGCGGCGCTGGAGGGGATGCCGACCGCCGGCATCGACCGTCCCCAGGTGATCGAGGGATCGCTTGGCCGCAGCGCGCGTATCCTGGGGGCCGCGGGGCTGCCGCTGGCGCATTTCTTTCAGCCGGACGGAGCGCTGGACTAGGGCGATTGCGGTTGACACCGGGGCCTGCGCGTCTATACGGCACGCTTCGTTGGTGTTGGTGGACCCCGCAAGGGGAACCCTGTCAGGCCCCGGATCGCAAGACCCCTGGGCCAAAGGACAACGCCCTTCGCAACCTGTTGAAGGAGATCAGCCGTGACCAAACGCACGTCTGCCAAGTACAAACTCGATCGCCGCATGGGCGAGAACATCTGGGGCCGCGCCAAGTCGCCCGTCAACCGTCGCGAATACGGCCCCGGCCAGCACGGCCAGCGCCGCAAGAACAAGCTGTCGGATTTCGGCACCCAGCTGCGCGCCAAGCAGAAGCTCAAGGGCTACTACGGCGACCTGACCGAAAAGCAGTTCCGCCGCATCTATGCCGAAGCCGAGCGGATCCGCGGCGACACCGGCGAGAACCTGGTCGGCCTGCTGGAGCGCCGCCTGGACGCCGTCGTCTACCGCTCCAAGTTCGTGGCGACCATCTGGGCCGCCCGCCAGTTCGTGAACCACGGCCACATCCAGGTCAACGGTCAGCGCGTGAACATCGCGTCCTACCGCGTCAAGGAAGGCGATGTCATCTCGATCCGCGAGCGTTCGCGCCAGCTGGCCATCGTGCTGGAAGCCGTCGCCCTGACCGAGCGTGACGTCCCGGACTACCTGGAAGTCGACCACAACAAGATGACCGCGACCTTCGTGCGCACCCCGGCCCTGGGCGACATCCCCTATGCCGTGCAGATGGAACCGAACCTGGTCGTCGAATTCTACGCGAAGAACTGATCTTCGCCAGATCGACCGTCTTTGGGCCGCATCCTCGGATGCGGCCTTTTGCATGGCATTGCGCCCATTTTTTCGATCGTCGTTCGATCAGGATCGGCTGGCAGGGCGGCATTCGTCCCCTTCGGACTGCCGTGTTGGCCCGCATCCAGCGCGGACCCTTTGAACTGACCGCCCCGACCAATCCCGGTTCTGGCCGCTTGGGCGGAAACGGGGCTTGGATCGCGCATCCCAGCGGCCATCGGGTCAAGATCGGCGTTGGCCCCATCGGATTGCGGATCTGCGCATCATTGATCGGGACACGGTCATCCGCTGTGGCGGCGATGGCATCGTGCTGCGCCATGTCGACGTCCCGCCGATCAACGCAGCGGATTTCGTCCTTGCCCAAGCATGCGGCACGCGACGGTTTGGGGGCTTTCCTTGGCATCGGCACGGCACTAAACGGGGCCGGACACAAGGATGGACCCCCATGACCCAGACCCCCGTGCAGCCCGGCATCATGGATATCGCGCTTTACGTCAGCGGCGAAAGCACGCTGGCGGGCCGCGACGACGTACTCAAGCTGTCGTCGAACGAGAACCCGCTTGGCCCCAGCCCCGCGGCCCAGGACGCGTTCCGCAAGGCGGCGGGCGATCTGCACCGCTATCCGGCGACCGATCACGCAGGCCTGCGCGCGGCCATCGGGCAGGTGCACGGGCTGGATCCGGACCGCATCATCTGCGGCGTGGGCTCGGACGAGGTGCTGCAGTTCGTGGTTCAGGCCTTTGCCGGTCCGGGCGAAGAGGTCATCACGACCGAGCACGGCTTTTCGATGTATCCCATCCTGGCGCGCATGGTCGGCGCGATCCCGGTGACCGTGCCGGAGGACACGCGCCGGGTCGATGTGGACGCGATCCTGGCCGCGGTGACCGAGCGCACGCGCGTCGTCTTCATCGCGAACCCGGCCAATCCGACCGGCACGATGCTGGGCGCGGACGAGTTGCAACGCCTGGTGGATGGCCTGCCGCCGCAGGTGCTGTTCGTCCATGACGGCGCCTATACGGAGTTCGCCGACGGGTTCGACGGCGGCGCGTCGCTGGTCGACCGGCATCCGAACGTGATCATGACGCGGACCTTCTCCAAGGCCTATGGCCTGGGCGGGCTGCGCATCGGATGGGGCTATGCCGCGCGCGCGGTGATCGACGTGCTGAACCGCATCCGCCAGCCCTTCAACCTGTCCAACGCCCAGATGGAGGCCGCACGTGCCGCCGTCCTGGACCGCGACTTCACCGACCGCTGCATCGCGCTGAACGCGCGGATGCGCGACCGGATGCGGCAATCGCTGATCCAGATGGGCATCGGCTGCGACGAAAGCTTTGCCAATTTCGTGCTGGCCCGCTTTGACAGCCCCCAGACCGCGACCGCGGCCGATGCCGCGCTGCGCGCCGAAGGCATCCTGGTGCGGCGCGTGGGCGGATACGGCCTGCCCGACGCGCTGCGCATCACCGTGGGCGACGAGGCGGCCGTGACGCGGGTGCTGGACTGCCTGGGCAACTTCATGCAGGGGCGCGCGCAATGACGCAGGTCTATGACAAGGTGGCGCTGATCGGGCTGGGCCTGATCGCGGGATCGATGGCGCATGCCATTCGTGATGGCGGCCTGGCGGGCCGCGTCACCGGCTATGCCCGCAGCCAGGCGACGCGCGACACCGCACGCGAGATCGGCCTGTGCGAGGTCTGCGACACCGCCGCCCTGGCGGTGGCCGGCGCCGATCTGGTGGTGCTGGCCGTCCCCGTCGGCGCCATGGCCGAGGTCATGGCCGAGATCGCGCCCCATCTGGCCCCCGGTGCCACGATCACCGATGTCGGTTCGGTCAAGCAGTCGGTCATCGACGCGGTCGCCCCCTGCCTGCCGGCACGCGTGCATTTCATCCCCGGCCACCCGCTGGCCGGCACCGAACATTCAGGGCCCCGCGCGGGCTTTGCCAGCCTGTTCCGCAACCGCTGGTGGCTGCTGACGCCGCTGCCCGACACCGACCCGGAGGCGCTTGCGCGGCTGGACCGACTGATCACCGCGATGGGTGCCAAGACCGACCGGATGGACGCCCCCCATCACGACCTGGTCCTGGCCGTGACCAGCCATGCGCCGCACCTGATCGCCTATACGATGGTGGGGGTGGCCGACCACCTGCGCCGCGTCTCGGGCGAGGAGGTGATCCAGTATTCCGCCGCCGGTTTCCGCGACTTCACCCGGATCGCGGCCAGCGACCCGACCATGTGGCGCGACGTGTTCCTGCACAACAAGGAGGCGACGCTGGACATCCTGGGCCGCTTCACCGAGGAGCTGTTCGTCCTGCAGCGCGCGATCCGCATGGGCGACGGCCAGCAGTTGCACGACTACTTCACCCGCACGCGGGCGATCCGCCGCGGCATCATCGAGGCCGGACAGGACACCGAGGCGCCCGATTTCGGCCGCACCCCCGGCGCGCGCCCCGCGGGCTAGATCGCCGGGGCGGGGCCGATCGGCACACCGCCCAGGATCAGCTGGCCATCGCGCATGATGACGGCCACGCGCAGCTCGCCCTCCGCCGCTGCGGGAAAGTCGGGGCCGGGCAGCGTATCGTCCAGTTCCGCCCGCGACAGCTGCGACAGGCCTGCCCGCAGCAGCATCGCGGCCTGCGCCGGGATCAGCCCCAGCCCGGTTGCCATCCCGATCATCGCATCCGCGTCTGCGGAATACAGCGCCACCTGCCCTTCGGCCAAGCCCTGGTCGTCGCGCGACAGGCGACCCACGATGCGCAGGCCGATCGTGTCGGCGCGCAGGTCCAGACCGGCGGTCTGCCAGCCGACGATCTGCGGCGCGGCGTCGCCGGTGACCGTGGGCGTGCCGTCCAGCCAGATCCGCAGCGGCCCCGTGACCGACAGCGGTCCGGGCATCGGACCGGGGTCCAGCCCCAGCTGCGCCAGTCCACCGACCTGCAGGTCGGTCAGCCCCAGATCGAGGTCATAGGCGGCGCGCGCGGGACGCGGCGCATCCGATCCCAGCCCCGACAGTCGCGCCTGCAGCGACAGGCCCTGCGCCAGGGGCTGGCCGTCCAGCGTCAGGTCGCGGGCCTGCACGTCCAGCCGGTTGGGCGCCATGCCGTTCAGGGGGGACAGGTCCATGCTGGCCACGGGCGCAGACAGGCCCAGCTGCATCACCTGCCCGCCTTGGGTAACCGCCGCCCCGTCGGGCAGGTCCAGCCGCGCGGTCAGCGGCGACGCAGGCGACAGGAACAGCCGCGCCCAGGGCAGGCTGATGGAAAGCGCCGGGTCCGACCAGGACGGTTCGGACAGCGCGACGCCGATCCGGCGCGGATCGCGCAGGGGCGCAACCGATGCGGCCTGCAGCGCCGGCTCCTGCGCGATCAGTGCGGCCACGCGGTTGCTGGCCAGCGTCTCGGCGCCCAGCCAGCCGCCCGCCAGCAGTGCCAGCACCAGTCCCGTCCCGATCACCATCCCGCGCATGCCCGCCCTGCCCTTTTTTCCCGCCCCATCCTGCCCTACCTTGTGCCCCGAAAGGACGGACAATGGAACGCATCGATTGGGTCTTCGGCTATGGCTCGCTGATCTGGAACCCCGGTTTCGATCCGGCCGAGACCGTGCATGCGCGCCTGGCCGGATATGCCCGCAGCTTCTGCCTGCGGTCGATCCAGCATCGCGGGACCGAGGCCGTGCCCGGCCTTGTGCTGGGCCTCGATCCGCAGGACGGCGCCATGTGCCAGGGCGTGGCCCTGCGCATCCGCCCCCGCGATCACGACCGCGTCCTGGCCGATCTGCGTGCGCGCGAACTGGTGACCGATGCCTATCGCGAGGCGATCCTGCCTGTCGATCTGCAGGACGGTCGGCGGGTGCAGGCGCTGGCCTATGTGATGCGGCGCGACCACTGGCAATATGCCGGCGGCCTGCCCGCCGACGAACAGGCCCGCATCATCGCGCAGGCGCATGGCGGGCGCGGCCCGAACGCCGAATACCTGTTCAACACCGCCGCCCATCTGGCCCAGATCGGCATGCCCGACGACCATCTGGACGCGCTGTCCGATGCCGTCCGGGCGCTGTTGCCGCCGCCCGGCTGACCCGCGCCGTCGGAATGCTTGGCAAGTGAGGCGCCCCGTCCTACAGTCGAGCAAAAGCATCGATGGGACGGGGATTTACCGGTGAGCGATCCGACACATGGCGACCCCAGGGCGCCCTCGCGGCTGACCCTGACGAACCGGCGCATCTCGGCCACGCGGGACAAGGCCCTGATCGGGGCGGCGGGCGCGCCGCGCTTTTCCCAACCGGTGCGGCAGATCCTGATGATGCTGATCGTGCTGGGGCTGGTCCTGGCGGGGGGCTGGTTCGCCTATGGGCGGATCCTGTCCATCTTCGACGCGAACCGCTGGCTGAACGGACTGATCCTGACGGTCTTTGCCCTAGGCGTGCTGGCCTGCTTCTGGCAGGTGGGGCAGCTGACCCGGTCGGTCAGCTGGATCGAACGGTTCGCCGCCCGGCGCCGCGACACCGACCGCAACGGCACCACCCATGACGAGGCGCCCCGCCTGCTGGCCCCCCTGGCGGCCCTGCTGGGATCGCGCGGGCCCGGAGGAGAGGCGATCAGCGCCAGCGCCGCAAGCTCGATCCTGGATTCGGTCGCGACGCGCATCGACGAGGCGCGCGACATCACCCGCTATCTGGCAAATCTGCTGATCTTTCTGGGGCTTCTGGGCACATTCTACGGTCTTGCGACAACCATCCCGGCGGTCGTGGCGACCATCCGGGCACTGTCGCCTGAAAACGGACAGTCGGGGCTGGACCTGTTCCAGAACCTGATGACGGGCCTTGAATCGCAGCTGGGCGGGATGGCTACGGCATTCTCCTCGTCGTTGCTGGGTCTGGCAGGGTCGCTGGTGGTGGGCCTTCTGGAGCTGTTCGTGACGCACGGCCAGAACCGGTTCTATCGCGAGCTGGAGGAGTGGATGTCGGGCTTTACCCGGATCAGTATCGCCTCGGGTGACGGGGACGGTGTCGATCAGGCCGCGCTGGCCGGGTTCCTGGACCAGATGGCGGGACAGATGGACCGCCTGCAGGCCTATCACGCCGAACGCGACGCCATGCGGGACGAGGCCGCGCTGATGGCCGACGAACGCGTCGTGGTCATGGCACAGGCGATCGACGCGCTGGTCCAGCAGGCGCAGGCCGACCGCGACGCGCCCGATGGCCAGTCCGAACGCCTGACCCAGGCCCTGACGCGGCTGGCCGATCACCAGCCGCCCGCCCCCGACCTGACACGGCTGGAGGCCGCGCTGGACCGCCTGACCACCGAACTGACCAATGGCCGGAACGAAGCGGTGGCCGATCTGCGCGCCGACATCCTGGTGCTGACCCGCGCGGTCCGCGCCGCGCGCTTTGGCGATCCGTTCCGCGACGACCTGCTGGGCCGCGACCCCGCCCGCGGCGAGGGCTAGACCGATGCGCCTGTCCCGCGGATCCTCGGCGCAGCGTTTCTCGTCCACGATCTGGCCGGGCTTCGTCGATGCGATGACGGCGCTGCTTCTGGTGCTGATGTTCGTGCTGACGATCTTTACCGTGGTCCAGGGGGTGCTGCGCGAACAGATCACCACCCAGGACGACACGATCAGCACCCAGGACGAGACGATCACCGACCAGGGTCAGGTCATCTCGCGCCAGGAACGCCAGCTGAACGAACTGGGCGCGCAGGTTGCGTCCTTGGGCCAGGCGCTGAACGCCTCTCAGGATCGCGAGGCCGACCTGACCCGGTCGCTGGAGACCGAGGCCGAGCGTGCCGCCCGCGCCGAGGCCGAGGCCCGCGACCGTGCCGCCCGCATCGCCCGCCTGTCCAGCCAGCTGGCCACCGGAGAGACTCAGCTGGCCGAGGCGCGCACCCGCCTGACCGACTTCGAGGCCGAGGTCGCCGCCCTGCTGGCCGAACGGGCGCAGGGTCAGGCGCGGCTGGAGACGTTGGAGACGCAACTGGATCAGGCAGAGGACCGCGCATCGGCCGCGGAGCTGGCGGTCGCGGCCGCGCGGTCCGAGACCGATGCGCAGGCCGAGGCCGCGCGCCTTGCCGCCGCCCGCCGCGACGCGCTGGAGGCGCTGGCCGCGGACCTGCGCGCTCAGGTCGGCCAGCAGCAGGCGCAGCTGGACCGGACCCAGGCCAGCCTGACCGAGGCCGAACAGACCCGCCTGGCCGAGGCCGAAGCCGCAGCGCTGCTGCGCGAGCGGCTGGAGGGGGCGGATGCCGAACTGACCGCCATGACCCTGGCCCTGGAGGAGCGTCGCCGCGAGGCGGAGGAGACGCTGACCCTGCTGGCCGCCGCGAATGCCGCCCGCGACGCGGCGGAGACGCAGGCCCAGGCCCAGCTGTCTGAGGCCGAGCGTCAGGCCGCCCTGCTGGCCACCGCGCGGGCGGAGCTGGCCGATCAGGAGGACCTGTCGCAGGACAGCCAGCGCCGGGTGGCGGCGCTGAACGAACAGGTGGCGCAGCTGCGCTCTCAGCTGGGGTCGTTGCAGGCGCTGCTGGATGCGGCGGGCCAGGAGCAGGCCGACGCAGAGCTGCGCGTGTCCGACCTGGGCCAGCAGTTGAACGCCGCCCTTGTCCGCGCCGCCGAGGAAACCCGCGCCCGCCTGGCGCTGGAGGAGGAGGCCCGCCTGGCGGCCGAGGCCGAGGCCCAGGATCTGGCCCGCTATCGGTCCGAATTCTTTGGCCGGCTGTCGCAGATCCTGTCGGGGCGCGAGGGCGTGCAGGTCGTGGGCGACCGCTTCGTGTTCCAGTCCGAGGTGCTGTTCGCCCCCGGAGAGGCCACCCTGTCCCAGGCTGGCCGCGAACAGGTCGCCGGGCTTGCCACCCTGCTGCGCGACATCGCCGACGAGATCCCGCCCGAAATCGACTGGATCATCCGCGTCGACGGGCATACCGACAACCTGCCCCTGTCGGGGACCGGCCGCTATGCCGACAACTGGGAACTGAGCCAGGCCCGCGCCCTGGCCGTGGTACGCTATCTGTCCGACGATCTGGACTTTCCGGCCGCGCGCCTGGCGCCGACGGGCTTTGCCGACACCCGCCCCATCGCGACCCAGGACACGCCCGAAGCCCGCGCCCTGAACCGCCGGATCGAACTGAAGCTGACCGAGCGTTAGTGCCCGACGGTACGGGAGAACACGTTGATGACGACGACCCCGGCGACGATCAGGCACAGCCCGATCACCGCCGGCAGGTCCAGCCGCTGGCCGAACACGACCAGCCCGATCATCGCGACCAGGGCCACGCCGAATGCGCTCCAGATGGCATAGGCCACGCCCAGGGGCAGCACCTTGAGGCTGACCGACAGCAGGTAGAAGCTGGCCAGATAGCAGACGGCCATCCCCACCGTGGGCGCCAGCCGCGTGAACTGTTCCGAGCGCTGCAACAGCGTCGTGCCCAGAACCTCCAGCGCGATGGCGAACCCCAAGGGGATGTAAGGGGACAGGGTCATCGGGCCTCGCGCTTCAGGGGACGGTCGTCGGGCAAGCCTGCCATATGTTTCAGGTGGCGTTCCAGTTCGGAATTGATCTCGGCCCCGACCAGCACGATCGTCGCGTTCAGCCACAGCCACGTCATCAGTGCGACCACCGCACCCAGCGATCCGTAGGTCTCGTTGTAATTGCCGAAATTCACCGCGTACCAGGAAAACAGCATCGAGGTCGCGACGAGCGCCAGCCCGGCAAAGACCGCGCCCGGAGAGATCCAGCGCCAGCGCGACTTGGGCGCCGCAGGCCCCCAGCGATAGACCGCCGCCAACGCCGCTATCAGCAGGCCCAGCATCAGCGGCCAGCGGATCACGGCCAGGATCGTCTCGGCCCCCCAGCCGATGGGCAACAGCCGCAACAGCATGGGCACGACCGCGATCACCGCCAGCATCAGCGCGATCATCGCCAACCCGCCGATGGTAAAGCACATCGCCACCACGTTCAGCCGCACGATGCCGCGCGTTTCGCGCTGAAAGAATGCGACGTTCAGCGCCGACAGCAGCGCCTTCATCCCGCCATTCGCCGAATAGAACGCGACCAGCAGCGCGACGACCCCCGCCAGGGACAGTGCGCCCGTCGAGGCCGAGGCAATGGACACGACCTGTGCGCGGATGATCTCCAGCGAGCTTTCGGGCAGCAGCGGTTCGATCAGTTCCAGATGGCTCTGGATGGTCGAGGGGTCCGCCCACAACCCGTACAGCGACACGAAGGCGGTGATCGCCGGGAACAGCGACAGAAGGCCGAAGAAGGTGACGCCCCCGGACACCGACGTAACGCGATCGTCGCCGATCTGGCGAAACGTCGATTTCGCCACCGCCAGCAGGTCGGACCGCGTCATGTCGCGAAGCCCCGGCATCCGCTTGGCGGGTACCGGGGCGGGGTCATCGGCCATCAGGCCGAAACGCCGTTTCGTGTCGTCATCCAGCGGGCCGAACAGGGCGTCGCGAATGCCGGTCCCTTGGGTCATGCGTCGTCCCTGATGGGCGGATCAGATCCGGGTGTCGTCGGATTGCGGGCGCGGGGCGCGCTGCTGGACGGGGCCCGGATTGGGACCGGGCGCGCCATTCAGGATGGCACGCAGCTGATCGGCCGCAGCCACGAAATCGCCCACGATGGTCGTCGCCTGGCTGGAAACGCCGCGGAACGACTGGAACGCCCCTGCCAGCGACTGTGCGACGCCGTTCAGACTGTCCGACAGGTCGGTTGCGGTGCGCGTCAGGTCCTTGGCGAAATTGCCGCTGCGGCCGCGCGACGCCTTGGCGCGCAGACGGGCGGCATGGGCGTTGTCCTCGCGGGCCTGGGCACGAACGCGGCGGCGCATCGCCTCGCGCTCGTCCTCTTCCAGATGGGCGAACCGGGGGGCTGCTGCCGGGCGATAGGCCGGGCGGGGCGCATCGTCAGTTCCGGCCAGCTTGCGCGCGGCGATGGCCGCGGCGGCCGTCACCCCCGCCATGCCCAGCGCGACGCCGGCCCAGACCACGGCCTTGGCGACGGTCGAGGTGTCGTCCGTGCGGCGCGGCTGCGGGCCACGATGGCCGGCAGGCACGGGGCGCGGACCAAAGCGGGTCTGGCTGGTGCGGTCGGCCTCGGTCAGGGGCGGGCGGGGGGTCTGGGGGCGGCGCATGGCAATCTCCGGTCGGTTGTCGCGTCTGTTGCCACCGAACCCCCCTTGCGCGGGGAATGTTCCCGCAAAGCCAGCCGGGGCGCATGAAAACTTGCCCCCGCCCCCCTGCCCCGCTATGCCCCGACCCAGCAAAAGGAGCCCGCCATGATCCCGCGTTACAGCCGCCCCGAAATGGTCGCCATCTGGTCCCCCGAGACCAAGTTCCGCATCTGGTACGAGATCGAGGCCCATGCCTGCGACGCGCAGGCCGATCTGGGCGTGATCCCGCGCGAGAATGCCGAGGCCGTCTGGAAGGCCCGCGACGTCCAGTTCGACGTGGCCCGCATCGACGAGATCGAGGCCGTCACCAAGCATGACGTCATCGCCTTCCTGACGCATCTGGCCGAGCATGTGGGCGCCGACCAGGCGCGTTTCGTCCACCAGGGCATGACCAGCAGCGACGTGCTGGACACCACGCTGAACGTGCAGCTGGTCCGTGCCAGCGACCTGCTGCTGGCGGGCATGGACCGGGTTTTGGCCGCGCTGAAGGCCCGCGCGCATGAACACAAGGACACCGTCCGCATCGGCCGCAGCCACGGCATCCACGCCGAACCGACCACCATGGGCCTGACCTTCGCCCGCTTCTATGCCGAGATGGCCCGCGGTCGCGCGCGCCTGCAGGCCGCGCGCGAGGAGATCGCCACCGGCGCGATCAGCGGCGCGGTGGGCACCTTTGCCAATATCGACCCCGCCGTCGAGGAGCATGTCTGTGCGAAGCTGGGCCTGCGCCCCGAACCGATCAGCACCCAGGTCATCCCGCGCGACCGCCATGCGATGTTCTTTGCCGTGCTGGGCGTGATCGCCTCTAGCATCGAGAACATCGCCATCGAGATCCGCCACATGCAGCGCACCGAGGTCCTGGAGGCCGAGGAGTTCTTCAGCCCCGG